>JAGVVM010007853.1:0-22799 GCA_019149425.1 Psidium friedrichsthalianum | reverse complement strand
TTCTCCTCCCCCCGTTGTCTCGCTCTCCCGCTCTCTTTCCTCCTCCTTTTCCTCTTTCTTTCTCTCTTTCCCCCTCTTTCTCGCTCCTCTTTTTCCCTCCTTTCCCTTCCTCCTCCTGCCCTTCTCTCTCCTCTCTCCCCCTCGCTCCTTTTTTTTTTCTCTCCCTCTCCCCTCTCCTGTCCTTGTCTGCGCCGGGCTGCTCTCCGTTCTCCCTCCGCTCCCCCCCCTCCCTCTCTTTTTTCCTCCCTCTTGCTTCCTCTCCCCCCCTCGCTCGGCCGCGCTCTCGCGCGCCGCCCGCTCCCTGCCCGCTGTCCTATCCAGCATCTTTGAAATATTTCCCCTGCTGCTAACCTCACATCCCCCCCCTGAACTAGCTGTTTAAGGATTGTTCGCGTATTTCGATAGTCACAATTATTCAATTAATGAAGATTTTATCATAAAATATGTTATTATGGTGCCAGCTAGATTTGTGATCGAGATTTGTACTGCGTCTCTAATGTACTATTCCGAGGCAAGAATTTTCTTTTTATTAGAGATTAATAAACGAAAAACTTCCAAATTGATATATTTTATTAAACAAATTTCTACCTTAAACTATATTTTTATAATCACAAAACACTCAAAATGGATACGCTATGAGATAAAATTTATCATAAACTAATTTTTTTACACAAAAAATTCCAAATTAGTCAAAACTGCAATAAAGTATATATCATACGCTGTCACACAATTTAGAGTTTTTTGTAGGCCTCAAAAAATGAATATAGAAAAAATTTGTCAAAGGAACTGTACCTATTTGAGATTTTTCGTCAATCAAAAAATTAATTTGTAGATAAGCAATTTTAATCACATAGATGTGCCAATTGGATGTTTTTTCCATACTAATTCTTCTTTTTCTTTCTTTATTACATTTTGTTCCTCGCCCTCCCCACCCCGAGCATAATGGGACTTGCATAGTATTCATAGCCTTCTCGCGCACACTTTTTACCATGTTTATTTCCTTTTTATTTGGGACACTAACCAATTCCAAATTTCCATTAATATTCTCAAGGTTCTTGTTGATATGATTAAACCCAAACATGCTAGAATTCGAGATACAGTTGCCATAATTACGTCGAAATTGACACCATTTCAAAGGCTTCTTAAGAGAGTAGCTAGCAACAGTATATTTCAACGTAGAAGCTTGGCCTTTTATATGTTTATTCCCCAAGTGCCTAGCAAAACAGAAAGAAAATCATTTGATGATATACCAAAATTGATTCATTCTGCTCATGTTACTACCTAACTATTGATACGGAAAGAAGGTGCTTGCAACTGATATTCGGCTAAACAAATGTCATATCAATATACGTGATAATGTCAGGATATCAAATGCTGAGTGTGATTCTGAAGTTTTAATACTTTAAACTACAGCACACATCATATAACAATCCAACAAAGTTTAACAACAAGATACAACCACAGGAATGCCCCTCACGAATGATTCAGCATCACCTGTCCATGTTAGCCTTACAAATTCGAACTATCATAGCGCACATGATTTATGCGAGTCGTTGTGTAAAACACGAATGCTCTGAAGGGACAGGCAGAATAGGATCGCGATGATATCTCGGTCCCATAATTGCGAACAATAAATTGGTTCCACAACAAGGACTGTGCCAATAGCACTTCGTCGGGACCAGAGTATAGATTATATTCGGCCACATCCGCCTACACGAGTAATAGCGCCACCACACTAGTTTCAACGACATACTCGATGTAACCCTACACACCGCAACCTCTGTGAAAAGATCCAATGAAGCTCTATAAGTCCGCCAATTAGGCCCCAACCTAATGCGCAGAAGGATTGGTCCACATAAATATAACACGCATGGCGCGCTAATGCACATACCCAACGCCCAAGAGCCAGCTTTCGTGCTGAGCCTATGCTCAAAAGCCAATGAGGCAGGCGCTTCTTGAGGCAAGCCAAGCGGAGAAGGATCATCCCGCCGAGTCTGCTCAAAACAACAGCCGCTGTGCCAAACGTGATTTAAGGCATAAAGCAACAAGAAGGGCGCAATCATAGTATCTCAAACCTTCATGAAGCTCAAATGCCATGTTACACGAGACGTTGCGAGAAGAATGTGATGATAGATGGCCTTCTCATGAAATAAGATGGACTAAGCCATGTGCAACTAGTACGAGTGTGATACGCCCCATGTCCATGCATTGAAACAAATTAAGGCCATAACCGAGTAGCTGCCAACAAACAGGTGGCATAATGCGTAGCTGGGTCAGGTGAAGAGATCTCGCCATCACTGCCATGATCGCATAGATCAGCTTAGGTGTTCGCCACAACCATGATTGGTCGTCGCATTCCTCAAGTACTTTATGTATAGCCAATTTCTTGATGATCCAACAAGCTGGAAGCGCCGGAAACGCCTACCTTCTCAGAGTTCAAGCGATGAATCGCCACCCCTCGGCGAGATAGTGCATCACGTTTTCAGACCCAAGTGAGCCGTGAGGACGCCTTCATGATGAGCACTTGGGGAAATTCCGGCAAATGTGTAAAGAACTCCCACGAAAAGCCCAAAACTGAGGGCATACTCCCCATGCAAAGAAGCACACACCACCCAAGGTGCGGGCACGACTTGCAAATTTAACGCAGTTGGAGATATTGTCGAGGAAATGGATAGCCAACATATGATCGACAATCTAGAACCACAAAAGCGACATATATGGCTACATGATAATGCCAAGTTCAACCATCCAAAAACTTTAACAGCAAACTAGGATAAGAGTGAAATTGAAAGCAATAGCCCACAAAAACATGGGAGCAAAAAACGTGAAAATCAAGTGCAATACACTAAGTACCGTGTGAGGTGTAGAAGCCCCGCCAGAGATGACTAAGCACAAGCGGAGCACTCGCGGCGACGCTAGATCGGCGAGCAATCATGATGGGCGAAGCCGCATGCTATGTTGCCGAAGCGATGTGACCAACTCAAGAAGACAACATGTATAGACCGGACCCCGAAGGCCATAAAGTAGGGCGTCGTCTATAGTATAGGCATATGCGTCCTTTGCTCGTCGCATTGTCCCATGGCGACCAAACCAGTCAGAGATCAGTAGTCGCCATTGCTAACCGATGAACATGAATAGTTTGAGCCATCGTTGTGAGGACTCGAGATGCTCTTCGGAAATGTCCAGTTCGATCGCATATATTGATCTGCCACAGCTGGTCTCGGTTTGTCCTGCCAAAATTCAAAAGAAAATAATAAGAAAATCTTATTGAATGACTATAGGCAAGAAATTGTAACACAAAAAAAAGGTGGATGGTATCCGAAATAAATATACTATTTTTTTTCCTTTTCTCATTGAGTGCGTTAAAAAACGAGCTTTCATTTTTATTGTGAATAAAGCTAGACAAAAGAGTGCAATGATTAAGATATAATCTTATTGCTCTTCTTATCATTTTCTTTGCAACAGGACTAAGTTGTAAGTTGCAAGAGAGAGGACGTCCATGTAGTTCATGAAAAATAGAGGACATCCATGAAGTTCGTTTGTCTTTACTTTCATGGAGGCAATGAAGGTAGGCTCTTCCTCTGTTCCAGAGCGACTCCGCCAGAGGATCGAAGTCCTCAATTATTGTTTGTCTAGCAGTTGACAATGGAATAAAGACGAGATAACGGCACTTTTATTTGTCCAGCAGTGACAAACGCAGCTTTTCAAATAATTTTGGTAAATTAGTTGTGCACGTCAATTTCAACTTTGAGAAATTTTGGGTTATGTCTATGGTTGGCACCGTAATTTGTCCAGGGATCCACACATGTTTACATGCTTAATCGGGAACTTGAATATTAGTTAGTATGCCAAAGACATCTGATAATATTCTAGTTTGATGACCGTTCTCGACTCACTATTATGGTCTGAATGTAAGAAAGCCTAACCCAAAAGCCAAATTAATAGGTAAAGGGAGACCACGTAAAAAAAAAAAAAAAAACTTTTACAACCCATTATCAAATGATGTGAGATAATATTCAACACCCTTTTATGTGCAAGTCATGTGCACTAGTGGATGCACATTGTGAACCCTCTCACGTGCAAGTGATGGCAAGCCGGATTATGAGTGGTATGTGAAATTTGACTAAGACTAATAGGAGTGGATGCACATTCGCAAAAACTTCCTATCATGTGCAAGTTTCTAGCAAGTCTTATGTGCAAGTCACGTGCAATAGTGAATGCACATTCGCAAATCCCCTCTCATGAGCAATAGTGGGCGCACATTCGCGAACCCCCTCTCATGTGCAAGTCATGTGCAAGCCGGATTATGAGTGACACATGAAATTGACTAAGACCAATAGGGACTGGACACACATTCGCGAATCCCCTGTCACGTGCAAGTTACATGCAAGTCTTATGTGCAAGTCACGTGCAATAGTGGATGCACATTTGCAAATCCTCTCTCACATGCAATAGTGGATGCATATTCGCACACCCCCTCTCACATAAAAGTCACCTGCAAGCGGATTATGAGTGACATGTAAAATTAAGATTAATGGGAGGGGACGCACATTCGTGAACCCCTTGTCATGTTACAAGTTACGTTCAAGTCTTATGTGCAAGTACGTGCAATAGTGGATGCACATTCGCGAATCCCCTCTCACATGCAATACTGGACACACATTCGCAAAACCCCTCTCATGTGCAAGTCACGTGCAAGCTATATTATGAGCGCCATGTGAAATTTGACGAAGACTAATGGGAGAGGACACACATCGCGAACCCCCTCTCAAGTGCAAGTTACGTGCAAGTCTAACTATGAGTGGCGCATGAAATTAACGAAGACTAATGGGAGTGGACGCACATCTGCGAAGGGATGGCATGACTCTAATACCATGTAAGAAAGTTAAACCGAAAAGCTTAAACTTGTAGTGGAAAGAGACCACATGAATATTAAGATCATTTAAGACCTGTATCAAGTGAAGTGGGACAATAATTCAACAAGATGGAGATTAGGGATAGTGATGGAAGGGAGATTGAGGTTCAACCCTTGGAGCGATCTCTCTTGCATTGTATCTCACTTCTAATGAGACGCGAAATCGATCTGGTGCAGTGACCAACGTGTTAGGAAAAATCTCTTATGACATTTTGAAGATGACAACGAATCAAAAGCTACTAATGTGTTTATTGGTTGAGTAGAACCAAAATAAAAGAAGCACAAGCTATTATGTAAATGGTTTATTAACCAGAATGTCCTAAGATTACGAGTTATCTATCAATGGTGAATAAGACATTAGGCATAGTGGCGTCTACAAGCTTGAGATACCTAAGTAAAGGTGAACAAGCCTAGAATAGTAAGTTCAGTAAAGCTTGGAAGGATCTTGAATAGGTGAACATCGAGGTGGAGTTATGATTGCCAATACGCTTGGAGGGACAAAAAGATGGAGCTCAAGATACTGCATCTAAATGTACATATGAAATTCTAGATATGTATCTAAGAGAGAGAGTTTATAGTGACCTTAGTTGGATGTTCAAACTCAAGGCAAGAGTATTGCTTATTTGTTTATGAATGGGTTGAATTATGTTATTCAGATTAAGTAAAGTGTCACTTATGTAGCTTCAACTACACATTTGAATGATGACTTATATGCGAGCATCAACAAGGTTGCTATCAACATCAAACTCAGTGTTATCTCTGTTCCGATTCTGAAGACTGGTTTTGTTTATAAAGACTATTCAGATGCAACGAAGTATATAAGACTGTTATGTTCTAAAGTCTATTTCTGAAGATTATTCAGAAGCTACGAGATATATTAATTCTAGATTCAGAAGACCCATGCCTGACATATGTCCATTGCTCCTGAGTATTTATGGAAGTTTGTAATCTTTGATTGGCAAGATTATTTATAACATAATTGATAGAATATCCTTGATTGGAAATTACCTTCCATGGGACAAAAAAAACTTCCATAATTTGAAGAACTCCGCTTATGGAAACTGAAAATTGAGTATATGGGCTACTGAATTTGAGGGGTTTAAATTCAACATTAACGGTCACCAAATCTCTTTGGATATAGTCTCATTTAATCAAGATTAATGGCATCCAATCAGCGATTAAAGAGCGATCCTTGAAGATCTATCCAACAGCTAGTTGGGGGTGGAGGAGTATAAAATGAGATCAATAGTGCTACTATGGTGTGAGAATAGAATCATGAATTCCAAAGTGCTAGAATTATTCAAATTCATACTTATCCTCGTGAACTTATACGACAATCATTGAGAGGCTTTGTATGAGTGATTGAAAGAGATAGTGTGATCTATCAAAGAAAGTATCACCATTTGTTATAATCCTCCATTGATTTATCTCGTGGAATCTAGCCAATCGGCTGTCAACGTAGGAGAGTGGACATAAGCTTGATTTAAGCCGAACCACTATAATCGTCGTGTGAAATATTCCCTATCTCTGAACTTTTATCATTGTGTTTGATAAAATATTGCATATTGGTATTCATATTTAGAATTCGCATACCCAGAAATTGCATACTCGCGTTGAAAATCATAAATTACACATATTCAAACTTTGATCTATGTACATTTTTACTTGATTCTTTTAATTCCGCATTTTCCAGTCAAAATTACTTTAAATCACCTATTCACCCTTCTCTAGGTATATTGCTAGAGACAACACAAGGGAGCAAAGGAACTGAATGTAGTCATCCGTGCTAATGTCGTAAATAAGTCTCTGATACGCCCCGGCGTTGGGGTTGACAAACCCGCCTCCAATGTCGAATGGACTTGCTGACCTGGTGTTCGGGCATCCATCGTTAATGTATGATCCGTCGTTTCAGAATACTAGAGGCTGCATATTACATCACTTGACAAGCTAAGGTCGTGATCTCCTCTGCTGCGATCTCATTAGACTTGCAGCGAACGCGAAAAAACCATGCCTGTAGCTGTGAAGAATCGAGTTCCTAGCGGCTTCCTCGCTTTAAAGCATACAAAAGAAAGCGTCGGTCGTGTCTATATCAGCGCAAATCATGGAAGTGGTTTTTCGCGATTTAGTACGTGCTTAGATAGTTTGAGAGTAATTCATGGTAAGATTCTTGGTAGTTACGAGGTCATCACCCCGGTTGCTCCCATATACACAATATAGGACCTGCCAAAAACTAAAACTTTCATGTCATCACACTTGGCTCGTTGCCTGAACGAACATATTCTCGGCACTCAAATGCGCTACCTGAAGTATGACTGCAAGCATCAAGAGGGTGTCCATTTGTGTTTGGTAGAAAAGATGAACTCTGGGTTTGAAATGCAGAATCAATCTCGACAACTCTTTTGTAAACAAGATGAAGTGGAATACATCGTCAGTGATTTCTTCAGAATCACAGCAATGTGAGCTGGAATAATATGTGATTAGGAAGGGTTTCTTCCGAGAAGATCATCCTAGTTATGGGATCACAATGGAAATCGTATACTGGAGAATCGAGTCGGTTTGATAAGGATTATTCTGAGACTTCAATGCTGGCTTCGAACTCTTTTGTTTGCTTATTTATCAATCATAACAATTTTCATGTTACGCGTTGTGCTGTACTTTGTGCCTGCAAACCCAGTAAAGTCGAGGCTCTGAAGGTTTCTATGTTGAAGATTAGAGGGATGCTGGGCCTCATTTATCTTGGTCCTTGAGTTCTGATCGATTGAACCAACTTTTTGCAAAAGCATTCCTTATTGATTTCCCTTTTTATGCTTCTTTGTATTGTCGTTTATTATTATTTTTTATTTATGCAAAAGTTCAATGCCTTGATGGGGACTGGAGGGAGAGATTTCCAGCTTGCTTTTGCTTTTCTTGCTCTTTTAGGTTTACCACTTACACGCAGAAGGTGCTCTTTTTCAAGGAAAATTCAGCACAATTTAGGGAAAAGAGATCTCTGTGTAATTAGTTTTGTAATGCACAGCTTGTGAGATCTTGAATAAATTGGTATAAATCCCAGGCTTGTGCAGTGTGTAGGAAGAGCTAGCTCAAGTTGGTTGTTAACCCGGGAGATGCTAGGTGATTTTTCCGATCTTTCTTGGTTTCTGAACTTCTTCTTTTTGTTTAATTTTAGTCTCAAGCTCTTCAAAATCTGCTCAGTGTGGTCCTTCCGTGTAATTGATGATCGCCCGGTCACGTGTTCACATCCGGCGTGCCGTACCACCTAAGCGGTGAATGAGCAGAAATATAGACACGGATTGCCATGCCACCTTACTTCTTTTTTGGTTTTTCCATCTGATGTGTTTTCCCTGAACGCCTAACCCAGAGTCAAGCTGTAGTGCCTGTACAGATTGCAGCTCCCAGGGACTGACTGACCATGATGCCATAAACCTCCAATAAACTCTGATGCAGCCTAGAAAGCAAAAGATCTCGCACAGTACTAACTATCCCCCTTGGAAGTGCAGAACTCTTTCTTGGGCTGGTCGAACAGCGTTCGTGAAATCAGTGGCGCACAGCATCTCCATGTATGCGATGCTTATGCGTTGGTTTTTCGAAACATGGTGTGGAGATGTTGATAGGAAAATGAAACGTTTTTGGCGGAATGTGGATAATGACAACTCAATGCAATATTCCTAGCACTAAAAAGAAACTGGAAAGTGTCTGCAAACTCAAGAATGCCGCCGATCGGGAATAAAACAGTGCGCATACTTCAAGGATGCAATGAATGCTGACTTTGGGTGGGCGATGTAGAAAGAAAGAGATAAGCCGGGGGCGAAATTTTCGGACTAAAGGATTTGGAAGACCATCGCGTCTCTAGCAGTAACTGCTGTTCCGGGACTCTGCTGTCAAAGTGGCGATGGAAAAATAGTGGATCCTTGGCGTGATGCTCTCTCATCCCAGGCACGAAGGAGAGACAGTAAAGCCCAGAACAGAGGAGACGGATGCTTGCCCCCTAAGAATCAGTGAACTGTCCAAGGGGAATAGCCAAACCCGGGATGCCGTTAAATTACGACAGCTATTTTCGGACGACACAGTGAGAGAGATCTCAAAAATCAAGAGTCTCAAACTTTTAAAATGGAGGATCACCTCATTCGGTGGCCTGATATATTGGGGCAATTATCTATGAACTCTGTCTCTAGGGATCTCATTCTTTTGTGTGTTGAACGCAGGTTAATAGCGCCTAATTTGGAGGGGACCTACTCATGAAAGACGCGAGGCGTGGCTTTGGCGATTAGCAGTGGGGATGGTTCCTTGCCGAACAAACGTAATGGTGTTTGACATTGTAAACAACAGACCTTTATGTGAAATAAGAGCAGAAACTGAGCTACGTCTACTATTCAAGCGCTATATTGCCATAATTGAGTGGAGGAACAGTCCGTAGGGGATTGATTACCTTGGAAGCATGGTCTGCTGCAACAATGCCTGGAATTCTTAAAAAATCTATGTTGTCATTCGAAAAGACTAACGGGGAACAGAGTGGCTAGGACAAATACTTCTGCAGCTTTGCGAGCGCGAGGTGCTAAGGTCCCTAACAAAGTGGAGGTGAATCCTAAAGATTCTGTCAAGAAGATCAATGCTAGATTCCATTTCTTTATTTGAAAACAGAACTCACGGGTGGACGCGAAACCAGCTCCTGATGGCAACACACTTTGGAGACCACCGGATCCTGGAATTGTCAAATTCGACTGTTTCACAGCATGGAAGGAGGGCATTGGACAGGCTGCCCTTGTTGCTAGGGACCATGCCGGGCGTGTCAAAGGAGCTCAGATCGGAAGAATGAGAACCCAGAATCCCTTGAAGCAGAGAACGAAGCAGCCTGGAATGCGCATTGCGTTATTCTGCTCAATGGTTCCGGAAACATCTCAAATTGGGAGCTGTCCATATTCAGTTCATCCTTCGAAACCATATCACATCCCACATCTCATAAAATAGGATGAATTGAGACAGTTTTTTGTTTGAATGACGGCCGCACCCTCTTATTGGCGATCTGAAGACTGGGTTGTGACAACGTCATTTGAGGAAGTTTGACTGGATTTGCCGTGAAGCTAACACTGTTGCTCATAATTTTGGAAAGCTAATGCTTTTTTGACAAATAGTCAGTGATAAATTTATGTTTGGGATCTGCTCTCTGACATTGGGGTCAGCTTCCTCAAACGATATTATTACATCAGCAAAGTCGCCAGCCATATCATGCTGGTTTAGTAAACAAATGGAGAAAAATAAAATCAAACATAGCTTAATTTGTGAAGATATATGGGGATTCTTCTCTTACTTTGGTGAGGTGGGTATCTCCATTTCCAATCGATACACAACGATTTTGTCACCATTCAATCTTGAAAGAACATCACAATGGCCTTTTAGTACTGTTCCACCGTAAATCCTCCCGCAACGGAATATCCTTTACCAAAAGCTGATGTTTTTCTTTTAATTAAAGGACGGCATTTTCTGTGGCGACTCTAGATAGAAAAAGTCACAAAGTAATAGGAAAATCAACAACTTGAATTTCAACAAAACTTTACAATCATAGAAATCGTATGTATTGAGATTTTAGTCAAGTTTGAAAGGGGACGCTAAGCCATTAATTTTGCATCCGATTGATTTAAAGGGATGGTCGGCAGAAACTTTTGTGATCAATATTAGAGGGACGGTCCACGTTGTCGGTCACGGGCCTTTCTTTTTCAATTCCGATGCGGTTTTTCAGGAAGTTGACTTGAATATTTTCATGGCCCACACATATTTTCGGACATAAATTATTATCGGCAATCAAAACATTCCTTCTCAAGTAATATCAGCCATCGTTTTTTTAGAAAAATATTTTACAAATTATTACTCTTAACAAACAAATAAGCACCATTTATTTTTACAACATTATTTGACCTTGATTTCAAATCAATAAACAATCTTAACCTCGTGCCTTACACTAAAACTCTTTGAACCTCCTCGTGTCTCCTTCTGTGATGAATAATGATTAACATATACGAAAGCATGTCTGAAAATCAGAAATTTTAAAGCTAATTCTTGGCATTTTCAGGTCAACTTAGGAGATAAAATAACAATTTGATCACGCACGTGAAATTTATTTTGGATCGATTTTAGAAAATTTCCCCTCTCTAGAAATTAGTCACCATCATAGCACCCAGGCTTATTCGATGGCATATATACTTAACACATGGAGTGCAAGAATAACTTACATTACACCATAGTTTTAAATAGGACACTGAGAGGTTTGATTCCTTTATTATTAGGAGATCAGGTTGGATCAAATTTCGTTAGGTGAGTCTGGTATAACATTTGGGCTTTGCCCCTTTCATTATATATTAAAAAAAAATTACATTTTATAATGGCTAAATGAGGTCAGCTCGATTTGGCTACATTAATCCATCACTTTACAATAAGCCTTTTATTTATTTATTAACACAAGGTGGATACGTCGGCTCAAGATTACGACGGTTCGTACCTAATTTATTTGGTCAACAATGACGGCATTACGCCGCAATCTTCAAATGCAAATCCCTTCAAGTGTTTGACGAATCCACGGTTTATCGTGTACGAAAACCACAATTTACTTCGTAGTTAGATCGGATTGTTTTTCTTATTTTTGCCCAAAAAAAAGACTTTCCCTTGGGAGAGGAGTTGTCCTGTCGCACACTCAATACTCATATCGATAAAAAAATTATCAAAAAAGTCAAAAATTTATTTTAATTTTATCAATTTAGTTCTAAATATTTTACATTTATGACAATTTGGGCTGAAACCTACTAACATAAACGCCAGACGTCCTACGTGGCTTGGCCAGCACTGACTTAGATAATTTATAATTATTTTTTGAAAAATATTTTTCAGATTTTTTTTAACTTATTTTATTTATTTATTTATTCTTTTCTTTCTTTTTTTTTCCGTTCCCTTTTTCCTCTAGCCGGTCGCCAAAACTGAGCGAGGCTCGTCATCGCCAGTGGCTAGGTGAATTCGGCAAGGGTTGGGCGAGGCTCGCCCTTATTGGATCTAGCGAGGCAGGCTTGCTCTCATCGGCCCTCACCTTTGGTCAGTCACCCAGGTTGTGCGACTGACCGAGGAAGAAGGGAAGAAAAAAAAAGAAAGAGATAAAAAAGACCAAATAAAAATAAATAAAGAATTTACAGAAATATTAAAATACTATTGTGTTTGTCCATGGCAACGCCAGCTGGGGTCCATGTCAACATTTTCTGGCCAACTAAATTGGTTTAGGGTTTAATTGCCAAAAAAAAATAATAACTGATTTGGCATAATTATAATAGGCTTTGATTTTTTTGGGAATATCCTCTCATGATGGCCACTATAGCTGAAATGAGATTGGAAAAGTTCTTATCTTTTGCATTTGTCTTAAGTAAGATCGAGGACAATGACGAGGTAAAGTTTCTAAATGCAACGATGTGCTCCTTTTTTGACACGAATATGGTGAATGTAAATTCAGAATTTGCTAATTTTTCTCTTGATCACATCGTGCTCTCGAGTTACGTCGTACTGTAGTGTGGCGTATCATTAATGGTCTCTGACACTCTGTAGACATCTCTAGGACATTCACTTTAACTTCATGAAAGTGTCTCTGTTTCTATTCAAACATAATTAAAATGGACATACATTCGCTGACTTTTATCAAGCGGTAGTTTCATGTCTTGTTGTGGCATCTTTTAAATTGGCTTTCATATACAGGTCACAAAAATTTACTTTGTACGTGCAAGACTTATATATGTCTACTCTAATAGAGTTAAGATAAACCCTAATTCACAGTCTTTTTCAAGGATATCCGGGCCATTTATCTGGATAATTGCCAAAAAAAAAAAGTTTCAAACCTATTATAATTGTGCTAACTCAATTATAAACCCTTTATTTTGGCCAATTCAGTCCTAAAATTTTGGTATTTATGTCAATTTAGTCTTTCCGATCAATTTTAGCAAGAAATCACTGATGTGGCGTAGCCAGAGTTGATGTGGCAATTTTACAAATATTTTAAGATTTTTTTGAATTCATTTATTTAATATTTTTGTATTTTCTTTCTCGTTCTTTTTTCCCCCTTCCCTTCTTCCTTCAACTCGTCGTCGGACCTTGGCAACGAACCAAAGGTGAGGGCCAACGTATTCAGCCTCGCCCAAAGATAGCAAGGTCAACCTCACCAATGGCTGGATGAGCTCATCGGGGGCTGGTAACAGCGAGGCCATCACTTGGGTAAGGCTCACCCGTGCCTCTAACGGATCACCAAGCTCGACGATCAGTTGAAGGAAGAAAGGAAGAAAAGGAGAGAATAAAATAAATATAAAATATTACTAAAAATTGCCACATTAAAGCTGATCGCATCACGTTAGCAATTTCTTGCCAAAATTCGTCAAAAAGACTAAATTGGCACATATGCAAAATGATTTAGAACTGAATTGACAAAAAAATATTTAAAAATGAATTGACACGTGTTAGTAAAGTCATACCGGGATAGTCATGCCCTTCCGAGACGGTACACGAGTACCTCATCCAGAAATATAATTGTTGAAACTTAATTATTCTATTCATACGAATTTGACGATTTTAACCATTTTAAAACAATTAATCTTTGATCTTGACGCGAACACCGCCTGGATTGATGGTTGCTTTCGGTTTTTGCTCAGAGATCTTAATGCTCGTGTGTACTTTCACTTATTCAAATCCAAAATATCTGGAAGCAAGATTTAACGCTAAACACATGGATTTACATATTTAATATTCTTCTTTTTTTTTTTAAGTTTTGACATTAAAACAAAAGGCTCTTTTTGCTTTTGCTCAATTTGGTCAACAGTCGATATTCGATGAATGAAAACAAACCATGGTTGTACTCTACCCACCAAAAATTTTTGTTGAGGTAAAATCTTTCATCGTTTGACTTTAACCATTTTAAAAACTTAATTTGATCTCACCGAACACAAAGCATTTATGTTTTTTGGGCCTTACCACAGAGATCACTCGGTGTTTCGCACTTATTACCAAAAAATACTGGGCAAGGCTACATGGATTTACATAGCAATATTCTTCTTTTTTTAAAGTTTTGACATTAAAACAAAAGGCTCTTTTTGCTTTTGCTCAATTTGGTCAACAGTCGATATTGGATGAACGAAAACAAACTGTACTCTTGCGACCCACCAAACCAATTTGTAGTGGAGGTAACAAAATCTTGGAGAGGCCATGTTTTAAGTTATTTAATCGAACATGGTAACTTAATTCTGATTTTCACCCAAACAAAAAAAACAAAAAGTCAGAGCAGCTTTTATTGTTTTTACTGGGGCCTTACCACAGACTAGCCACACCATACGCGGTCAAATTACGCTAGGCTTGAATGCTAACCATAAAGTAGGTGGCCTTCCATTTCTGGGTTAAGATTTTTCCTGCTGAAGATGTTTGCGGATTTGAAACAGCAAAACCAGCTTATGCAGGTGATTCAATCCCGTAGGTGAAAAGATATTTTTGAAAAAGAATTCTTGATAGAATATATTGTTGTTTCGCCCTACAACAATGACGAGTCCGTTCCTTCTATTTGAGATTCCAATCGATGAGTGCATTCGACTTTAAAAGAACAAATAACTTGTACGTAGTCATTCTACCATCAATTCATTTTGAGATGATTTACCAAATGGTCGTTATAATCGATCATGAGCTGATTGCAATTTACCCTTGATTCCGTATGAGTTCTCGTCATCTTTGTTCTAGGAAAATTTAGGGACATCCCCAGTTATTCAGAATGAAACTCGATCATTTTTCTTAAAAATTATGAGGATATAAGGTTAATCTATGCAGTCTTGTTAATACAATTTTGTAGGAGTTCCATAATAAAATAGAGCAAAAGTACAAAAATCTCAAAGCGACTGATTTTTTTTAAAAATGTCAAAATGGAGTAAAGTACAGTAATTGTGTAAAGAAACAGCAAGTCATAACTTTTTCGTTGCTCTAAAGGGAATTGAGAAGGAAAATGAGAGAATCCAATATCTTCCTTCCAATAATTGTTTTGAAAGGAAGAAAGAGAGAGGAGCAGACATGAGTCACTGCGTTTGAGACGAAGGGGCGTTTTGGGAAAGTGGAGAATAGCTGTCTTGACCTTTGCCGCTCTAATTTTTTAATCTTTTCATTTCCTCGGTTTTAGTATAGAATTGCGCAACCCTGTACACAAAATACAAGCATCCCATTCATTCTCCCAGCGAATTTGATTGGGTCCGTGAGGAAGCAGTAAGCACAAATCCATTTTTTTTTTTTGTTTCACTGCATCTTTCATTTCTATGTTTAGGACAAGAATCAATCTGCCGCTGCTGAGACATGAAAATTTTTGGTTCATTGCTGTTTTGTTGTGGTGTTGTGTTGGTGTTGGCTAGTGTGCTTTTGCCCCACTCTCTCTGAGATGGGGTCCCTTCCTGTTCTTGTTCTCTTTTGTAACGTTGGAAACGCCACCTCTCCTCCACCACCCACAGAGAGAGTACAACATATAACAAAAAAAAAAAAAGAAGAAGAGGGGGCAGCTTCCTTAAACCTGAAGCTACTCTGTGGGGAAGAGATTTGTGGATGGGTCTTAGCAGACCTCAAAAGTCCGGCAACGGAGTTTCCACGCGATGGGTGTCTCTCTTCTGCATTGCCATCTTCTTCTTGGGTGTCCTTGTGCGTGAACAGGTTCTCTCGGCTCTCTCCTCGCTTCTCTCTCCGTGTGTGGATCTGGTGTTGGATGAAGGATCCGCCTTTTGATTTTGTGATGGGGTCTGAAATGTCCTTCTTTTTAGCTAAAAATTTTGGTGAGGAATTTCAGCTTAATCGCAAACGGATTTTGGCTTTCAAAGATATGCTTTCCAGATTCAACGTGGCCAATGAGCTGAATGTGCCCTCAAGAGCGAGAATTTTGTTAATCTGGTTGACAATTTTGATCTCTTTTGATGAATTATTGAGTTTGATTTTAGGGGGTCTTGGGGATCTCAACATCAGGTTGAACGTCTTGCTTAATGCGAGATTTTGTTTGAGAGTATGGCATCTGTGTTAAGTCACATGTGCAAATCTTAAACTTGTTTTCTGGTTGAAACTTTCGCATGCTTCACATGCCATTGACCGGTTGTGTTGTCATTTTGACGACGTCGAGACTTGGTCATATTGCGTGTATGAGAAACTTCATTTGGGGTTAGAGACCTTGCAGCTTCCTGAAAAGCATCTTTTTTTTGTTCAGTAAATTTGCATTGGAAACAAAGCGTATCAAACTTTGGTTCAAATGCGTGTTCATTTGCCTATGTTGGAGAGAGAGTTAGCATAGGGTCTAAAGTGATAAGCTAGGTTCAGCCACCGCGAAATTAGAAAGCAGAGTCGTCATAGGCTGCTACTCTAGTGAATCAAGTTTCAGCACATAAAAATGGCTGCCAAAGAGATATACTTAGCGTTTGATTGCCGAGTTCGTGAAATTGTGACATTGATGAACTAAAATCTCTCTCTCTCTCTCTCTCTCTGTGTCACGGGTGGGCAGAGGCCTTTTTCTGTTACATTTTAGCTTAATGTTCTTGAAATTTATTTAGTTAGTGGCAGGAGATAATCATTTAGTTCAACTTAGAATTAGATCTAGTCTTGAGGTTTTCTGTTTCGAGATTGAACGAGATATCTTCTGAAGGTTAATTGGAATGACGTCTCTGGAAATGGGGGTCCATAGAATATCTACCTGTCATGGTTTGAGGTTGAGAAGCAGTAGCCAAGTCCAATCTCGGTGATCATAGAGCAAGTTCGAAGTTCAATCTAGTAGCATGGGATGAGTGGCTATTAAATTAGTACTCGCTAAGCCTTTATGACATTTATGGAAATGGATGGCTTATAGAGTTTTAAGTATTTTGTAATCAGGTGCACAAATTTGGTAATACCTAGACATTGATTCTTAAAGCTGTTAACTTTATAATGCTCAGTGAACACTTGGGCAAACCTCACAAGACTCTTTACTATAAAGCGGGAAACGTAGTTTAGAAGATCCCTCCTGAGATTGCATAAACAAGCACACTTTGATGGTGAATGATGCAATTAAATATTCTAGAGACTTGCATCAAATGCTGGAATCTCTATGTAAACTATGTTGTTGATAATCTGTATATAAGTGTTTTCTTTTCTATGAAACTGACATTAACATGGCATCTCATTTTCTGGCATCATTCGGCTGCAGCAATCTTCAGCTTCTTGAGTTCACCAAGTTGGTTATATCGGTCATCTGCCAAATTTGATCATGCGCTTATATCTTCCATAAGCAATTTTTTGATTTATCAATACCTTCCGGTTTGTAGCAGGATTTCGATTTTCATGAGTTCTATATAGAAACATAAATGATCTGCGTATTCATGTGCAACCTTTCCTTTCTTTGAGATAAGTTGATTTCATGCTGGTTTCAAGTACTAAGTACCCTTGGCTAGTGTTTGTTTCCTGAGCATTAGTGACCTGCTCTTTCATGATCTTTAGACTTTGGTCGGCTCCTGAGCTAGCTGAGAAAGACAAGGAACCTACGCTGGAACATCAATCCACTACACTTCACAAATGGTCAACTGTGAAACAAAGGCAAACTGAAACTGAAATTGTTAAGAGTCCCTTTTTTTAAAAAAAAAATATCTTGGCAGGATTTGCAAATGACACTTGTTTAATATGACAGGAGGCTTCACTCCAGGCTGGGGACATCTTTTCTCAAGTTTCACAAACACATGATGTAATCATGTACTCTTTCTGCTCTCATCCTCCTCTGTTGTAGGCTTCAATTTGATTTGTTGACGGAGTTTAAGATCCTCTCATAGCAGATACATGTTTCAAATGTCACAGGACATTAGACAGGACCATCTCCTCTTTAGAAATGCAGCTAGCTGCGGCAAGAGCTGCCAAGGTGGACAGTGAGGAAGGATTGCAAGTTAATACCGAGTAGGGCCTGAACAATTGAAAGACCGTCGCAAGTTTTTCTTTGTCATGGGAATAATTACAGCATTCAGTAGCAGAAAGCGAAGGGACTCGATCCGAGACACCTGGATGCCCAAAGGTTTGTCCATAGAATATGCATAAGTAGTTCCAGCATAGACTTCATTGTCTTTGAATGCATATTTGAATTGCTCGTATTTCATGCATATTGTGTTCTCAACTATCCTTTTGCAGGAGAAGAATTAAAAAAGTTGGAACTTGAGAAGGGAATTATCATGCGGTTTGTTATAGGACACAGGTAGGTAGGTAACAGACAAAATCTATGGTCATATACTGTCTTGTTTAGCAGCTTTTTAATTGTGAATGGTATTTCTGGTGTCCAGTGCCAGTCCAGGGGGGTTCTTGATCGCGCTATAGACGCTGAAGATTCACATCATAAAGATTTCTTAAGATTGGTAGGTTACTCTCGCATGTTACAATCAGAATTGCCCAATACATTTTCGTGAAATTGGTCCAGTGAAAGACATGCTAGAGCTAAAGTGAAAATGCCATGAAGATTCCAAAGTAAAAGAGTATTCTCCTTATAATGATTCTCAGAGTTCCGTTAGTTGTCCGTACATGGATTTTCTTCTAGGAAGGTTCATTTTTGTAAGAAAGTGGTGCCTACTTGCAATAGTCATGCCACTTTTTCAGGGTCTAAATCACATCTGAAGCTGTTTAGCTGAAAATCTGATAGCATAAGAAGCTCATGCCATACCTTCGCTGATTATGTTGCAGAACCATGTGGAAGGTTATCATGAGTTGTCCTCAAAGACACAAGTATACTTTTCGACAGCTGTCGCTAAATGGGATGCTGACTTCTATGTGAAAGTGGACGATGACATACACGTAAATCTTGGTACTGCATCAAGAGTCTAACCTAAGGTTTTTGAGTGCTGCGTTTCATCTTTGGTCGTTACAAGGAGATGAGAGAATATGTATTCTTGCAGGTATGGTTGGTTCTACATTGGCCCGCCATAGGTCAAAAACTCGTGTTATGTCGGTTGTATGAAGTCCGGACCCGTCCTTTCACAAAAGTAAGTGTTCAAAGTTTTTAAAACATTGAATGCTTATGTGCAATATTTTCTTATTCTGCTAAGGAAGCTCTTTCTTGTAGAGGAGTGAAGTACCATGAACCAGAACACTGGAAATTTGGTGAGGAAGGGAACAAGTATTTCAGGCATGCGACCGGACAAATATACGCAATCTCCAAAGATTTGGCCACCTACATATCAGTTAACAGGTAAGTAACTCTTTGATTCTTCCTTATCATGCGTCTCCCCACGATAGCTGTTATTCCTTACCATTTATAATTTTATTCCATTGGTAGACACGTACTTCATTTATATGCGAACGAAGATGTCTCTCTGGGCTCTTGGTTCATTGGCCTTGATGTTGAGCACGTGGATGATCGAAGCCTCTGCTGTGGAACTCCTCTTGGTAAGTAGCGGAAACATTGTTTCTATGTGTATGCGGTAAGATTTGATTGTCCGAACAATTGGTGGTTACGAGTTGCCATGCCAGTTAAATACAACATAGATACAAACTCTGAACCTTGTTGTGGGGTTCACTAGGTAGTTTCTCAGTCTCATATGCTTATAATTCCTTCTATAAGCAACAATAATTGTCTAGATGCTGGAACATGTAAGAGCTTTTACTCGCACTCTTGTGGTTGCTTTGTCATTATGAATTTTGTGCTCGATTTTGTCACAGGAAGAATGAAGAAGGCAACTCCCGTATGTCTGCATATACATCTATGTCTATATTCATTGTTTAAATCTCTCTTATCAAGGGAGAAAGTTCTCATTCTTAATTTTTTTTTTTTCCTGGCCAACCAGCCTTAGGCTTTTCAATAATGTTGTTGTTGTCTGTATAGATTGCGAGTGGAAGGCTCAAGCGGGGAACCCATGTGCAGCTTCGTTCGACTGGAGTTGCAGCGGCATCTGCAAATCCGTGGAGAGAATGCAAGAGGTGCATCAACGATGCGGTGAAGGCGACGGAGCTATCTGGCACACTAGTTTCTAGTAGCCCCTTTACCTTCTCTCCATTCGCTTTTTGTAATATATTTGCGCTTTGGCCGATGGAAAATTAGCGGGTTTCAAAACGACGCCACCTGCCCCGATTTTTGCATGCCTCGGGCCGGTTTGGTAACATCATCCAATTAAATTGTTGCACATAGAAGAACCTCAAGAGCTAGAGAAGAAAAAAGGGATGGAAAATCTGAATCAGAAAGTTCCCAGCTCCTCTTTGATAGACATGAATCGGTTCCTTTCTTCCTTCTTTTGTTCCTGCTTTAGCATTCATATGCGAGAAGCCTTAAGAAAGTGCATTGTGGTCAAGTTGTACAGCAATGTGTTGATGATTCCAATTGAAAGAATACACAGCCCAAAGAAGAAAAAATTGGAAAAAGGAAGTTCGAGGATGGGAATTTGATGACGTCACATTTTTTCATAGCGCATTAATAAATTCATTGATGTCGATGGAAGATTGTGGCAGCTCTCATTATTTATGTACTGGAGTCATGGATGTCATTATAATAGTTATGGTGGTCTAGTGGCCTTTCTTTCTTTCGTCATACAATTGCCCCGGTCCCGGGTCGATGATGGCGACAATGCATCGGAGGATTGGCCAAAGGAGACTTGTTTGATCAATCAAAACTTTGTTCGTTTCACGAAAAATAATTTTTAAAAAAATATGGATTGGTTTTCAGTAATCAGTTCAAGGAAAATAAATTACTTAGGGAAAACTTTTTCAGTAAATGAAAAAGTGGGGAAAATATTTTTTTTAGGAAATAAATTTTCTTCTTTACATTCGTTCACATTCCTTTTCTTTTTATTATTTCTTCTTCTTTTTTCCTTTTATTTGTATTTTTGCATTTTGTACTTTCCTTTTCTTTTTTCTATCTTCCTCTGCTAGTCACCGGCCGCAGTGATGGCCGGCGACCGGCTATAGGCGAGGGATGAGCTCGCCATGGCCAGCCTCGAGTGAAACTGAGCCTCGTCAGATCCGGCAAGGCGAGGCGAGGCTTGAGCTCGCTGACCATCATCGTGGCTAGCGGTTGACAGAGGAAGAAAAAAATGAAAAAAATAAAAAATAATAAAGACAGCTGGATCTTCGTTAGTAATTTTCAACGAAACAATGATACCTCAAATCAAATGACGGAAAATATTTTCCTACCAAATGATGGAAAGTTCATTTTCAAGTTTCCGCCAAGAAAATAGTCATTTCCTAGGAATGATTTCTCAAAAAAAATATTTTCCAGAAATGTTACATTTTTCACGAAACGAACAAAGCCTAATTTATTAGTTGGTTTACATTTCATGTGTGAGAGAACAATTGGATTGGGAATTTAGAGAATCAATGTGCTGAGGAGAACTTGGCTATGTCGATATGTGGGCGGAATAGACACCTAGGGAAGTGCTGGAGTAAAAACCTCTTCGGTGTAAATTGAGTGTGTGAGATGATTGAAACTCGAACGAAAGAATTGGACGCGCTGGAAGGTGACTACTGTGGTGGTTGTCGCTCCCAGCCGGTAGGTGCTCATCATAATTTCATTAATCAAATGTTATATTCTTTGCAATTCCATGTGAAAAATGAGTAGGGATAACTATAAAAAAAATGTTTTAAATTCATTGTGCGGTGGCTAATTTAGTGCTAGACTTTTTTAATTTGACCAATTTAGTCTTAAATCTTTTGATATTTTTCCAATGAAATCACTTTGTGCATTTTGGCCGGAAAATCGTGGATGTAGAAGTCGGTTGTCGACATCATCGATGATCCTTGACCGAGTTTTCTTGTCTTCGATTGTGTCCTCTCGTGGTTGCATGGAGTGGCAAGGTCGCACGGGCTCTGATAGTCAACTTCTCGAGCCTGGTAGCAAGGCTCATATGTATTCCACTCCATCAAGAGACCGAGCGATGAATATCAAAGCGAGGGTGGCCCTTGCCTATGCTAGTTAGCCTATGGCTGGTGGCCATAGGCTTAAAGCAAAAGCAAAAGGAAAAAAGGAAGAGAAAGAAAAGGAAAGAAGGTGATGCCAAAAATTTACAAACATCATCTGTCTTTAACGGCCATGCACGTGGACAGCTGGCACTGACTAGATCATCACGTCGGCAATTAGAAAACAATAAAAAAGATTTAGGTATTATTTGGCCAAATTAAAAAGTTTAAAACCAAAATGACCGTCGAATAACAGTAATTGGAAAGCCGTCAAAAGACGTATGATTGATTTGGCCAAATTGAAAAATTTGGTACTTAAATGACGGCCATAAAATAATAAGCCTACGATGGGTAATTTTCCCCAAAATCAGCACCTATCATGTCCTCCAAGCCAAGTTTAGCGAGATTTCTTAATTGGTGCCCCGTCTCAACTTAGAACTCATGCGTCATTGGGGGGGGGGGAGGGGGGGGGCGGCGGGTCACGATCTTTGAGCAAACTCATGGCAGAACCGCTGAGAGTGGAAATGGTGATGAGAAATGGTTGATGACGAGTGAAATGGACTTAGTCCCTTCATGATATGATACGAATCAACTGCAACGACAAAAAAGTGTCCTTTTTATCACCAGGCAAAAGCTTTGTCTCGCTGGCAGCAAGCTACCTCATTTCTCGCGACTCGAAGCTCAGAGCATCATCAATATCGGATTTGACGCCCTGGAAGGTGCCCCCTACACCAGAGGCTACTGAGGGGCGGAGCGCGGCGTGCTTTCCTGCCTAGTGGCTCTGTACCTCTGCTCCCCAGTCGCATTATCGTTTTCTCTTTTTTCCAAACCCAATCAGCCGCTGTTTGAGCTGTACAATTCTCTTTTCACAGTGCCACATACGTACGCGGAAAGAAAGAAAGAAAAAAAAAGGGGAGTTCGTGGTACTATTCCAAAATTCGTAATTAAGTCATTTGCGAGAATACAGAACAAAAAAAAA
>JAGVVM010007852.1:0-23046 GCA_019149425.1 Psidium friedrichsthalianum | reverse complement strand
CCCCACGAGACCCTTTCGACACTGTGGAGGTAGAGACTGACGTGAGACATTTGCCGAGACGATAGATACCAAGCCTTCCTCTCTAAGTATGAGGAGGATCCCGAGGAGCTTAACGGGCAGTCGGACTGAAAGCGACATGAAAAGGAGTAGACCCCCAAGTTGATGATGTCTGAGTAGAGCATAGAGATTATGCACCTATTTTGTATTCCTTAGAGGATCTTGTCCCCTAACGCTTATTGAAAACATATGTATGTAATGAAGATTATTGTTATTGTGTATTTGTCCATAATTCTAACCAATTATCGAATGTAGACCCACGATAGGAGTTGGGAGGATAGCTTCCGCAGGGCTGGTGAGTTTCGTTTTAGAAGCGCCGTCTGGCGCACCCGAATTTTCTAGGCCGTCGAGGATCGTGGGCCAAGGCAGACACGAGTTGCAGACAGATTTAGTGGGATGTCCCGAGCCCGTAGGGTACGGGGCGGCGCACAACGAAAGATTAAGAGGGGAAAAATCGGATGAAAGTATGAGTTCGAATAAGTAGTCGAACGGTGGATACTGTGCCAGATTTTCTTCATATTTAATGTACATTAACAAAGGAAAGTGGACATGGTTTGTCGTGGATTATCTACGTAATAAGCAATAGATGTTTAGAAAAATTTCAGATAGTCATACGATTTTAGAGGGCTAAAATCGATTTTGGAAAGTATGAGTTTAAATAAGTGTTCGAAACGGTGGATACTTGTGAACGATCTTCTTCATATTTCAAGACATAAGAATGGAAAGTGGAACGGCGGTCACCAGCGATATTATATACGCAATGAGCCTAGAGTTTAAGACAATTTATAAGATAAAATAAGTTTAAAGAGGGTAAAATCAGCCGAAAAGTACGACTTTGGAGAATGTGTTCGTACTGTAGGAGATGAGCGACGACCTCTCTTCATATTTCAGGTACATTAACAATGGAAAGGGGAACGTGGTTCACCCGTGATATCTATGCAATAGCAAGAGCTTCATGTATTTATCAATAAACTAAGATTCGGAGGTAATTGGCCAAAAGCATACTTTTGGAAGTGTTCTACATGGAATTTGTGCAAACGTCTTAAATTTCATCTTTCTATACAATAACAATGTAAAGTTGTAAAGTGGTTGACTAGTATGATTCCTCGCAAGCGCAGATTTCCGACATCTATCAGATAGACAAGTTAGAGGTAAAAATCGCTGAAAAGTAATAGTTTGGTAATGTCCGTACGGGTGGATGCTGTGCCGATCTTCTTCATATTCACGTACTTAACAAGGAAAGCGCAATGTTGTTCACCCGTGATTATCTACGCAATAGCCAATAGTTTTTCAGACAATATTTTCATATAGATTAAGACTAAAGGTTAAATTCAGTGAAAAGTATGAGTTTTGGATAAGTGTTTATAACGTGGATACTGTGGGCACGATCTTCTTCATCTTTCTTGCGTTAATTGGAAAGTGGAACGTGTTTCACCTGGATTATCTACGCAATAGCCTAGTGTCTCAGGCAATTTATTAGAAAGACAAATGATTGAGAGGGTAAAATCTACTTAAAGAAATGAGTTTTTATATAAGTGTTCGTACAGTGGATACGGTACGCGACCGTCTTCATATTTCATGGACATTAACAAAGGAAGTGGAGCGTAGTTCACCATGGAATTATCTACGCATAGCGTAGAGTTTAAGTCAATTTATCAGATAGACATAAGATTAATAGGGTAAAATCGACGGAAAAGCTTGAGTTTATATAAGTGTTCGTATGGTTGATACTGTTATACGATCTTCTCAAATTTCAGGTACATTAACAAAGAAAGTGGAATATGGTTCACCCATGGACTATCTACGCAACAGCCCTTGCTTTCAGACAATTTATCAGATTGACAAAAGATTAAGAGGATAAAATCGGCAGAAAAGTATGAGTTTGGATAAGTATTGTGCGGTGGATACTGTGCACGATCTTCTTTATATTTCATGTACAATAACAAAGAAAAGTGGAACGAGGTTCACCAGTGGATTATCTACGCATAGCCCGAAATTTCAGATAATTTATCAGATAGACGTATGATTAAGAGGGCAAAAATCGGCCGAAAAGTATGAGTTTCGATGAGTGCTCGTACGGTAGATACTGCGCAGATCTTCTTCATATTTCATGTACATTCACAAAGGAAAGTGGAACGTAGTTCACCAGTGGATTATCAGATAAACATAAGATTAAGAGGGTAAAAATCGGCCGGAAAGTATGAGTTTGCATGAGTGTTCGTACAGTGGATACTGTGCACGACGTTCTTAATATTTCATGTACATTAACAATGGAAAGTAAAACGTGGTTGACTAGCGGATTATCTACGCAGTAGCATACAGTTTCAAACAATTTATCAGATAGACATAAGATGGATATGTGTTCGTACGGTCGATACTGTGTACGATCTTCTTCCATTTTTATGTGCATTAACAAAAGAAAGTGGAACATAGTTCACCAGTGGATTATCTACGCATTAGCCTAGAGTTTCAAACAATTTATCAGATACATTATAAGATTAAGAGGGTAAAATCGGCCGAAAATTATGAGTTTGGGTATGTGTTCGTACGGTGGATACTCTGCACGATCTTCTTCGTAATCATATACATTAACAAGAAAGTGGAACACGGTTCTCCAGTAGATTACCTACACAATAGTCCAGAGTTTCAGACAATTATCAGATGGTCATAAGATTAAGAGGGCAAATCGGCTGAAAAGTATGAGTTTGGGTAAGTGTTCCTACGGTGGATACTGTGCACGATCTTCTTCTTATTTCATATAAATTTACAAAGGAAGTGGAACGTTGTTCACCATGAATTATCTACGCAATAGCCTAGAGTTTCAGATAATTTATTAGATACACATAAGATTAAGAGGATAAAATCGGCCGAAAAGTATAAGTTTGGATAAGTGGTTGTACGGTGGGATACTCTACACGATCTTTTTTCGTATTTCATGTACATTAATAGAGGATAGTGGAACGTGGTCACCAGTAGATTATCTTCGCAATAGCCTAGAGTTCTAGACAATTCATCAGATAGATATAAAATTAAGAGGGTAAAATCGGCTGAAAAGTATGTATTTGGATAAGTTTTCGACGGTAGATACTGTGCGCGATCTTCTTCACATTTCATGCATACTAAAATTGGAAAGTGGAACGTGGCTTCACTAGTAGATTATCTACGCAATAGCCTAGAGTTGCAGACAATTTTACCGGATAGACATATGATTAAGTGGGTAAAATCGGCTGAAAAAGTATGAGTTTGGATAAGTGTCCGTACGGTGGATACTGTGCACGATCTTCTTCATATTTCATATACATTAACAAAGGAAAGTGGAAGGTAGTTCGCCAGTGGAGTATCAACGTAATAGCCTAGAGTTTCAGACAATTTATCAGATAAACATAAGATTAATATGGTAAAATCGGCCAAAAATTATGAGTTTGGATATGTGCTCGTACGTAGATACTCTGCACGATCTTCTTCATATTTCATGTACATTAACAAAGGAAAGTAGAACATGGTTCACCAATGGATTATCTACGCAATTGTCTAGAATTTTAGACAATTTATCAGATAGTTATAAGATTAAGATGGTAAATCGGCTGAAAAGTATGAGTTTGGATAAGTATTCGTACGGTGGATACTGTGCACGATCTTCTTCATATTTTATGTACATTAATAAGGAAAGTGGAACGTTATTCACCAGTGGATTATCTACGCAATAGCCTAGAGTTTTCAGACAATTTATCATATACACATAAGATTAAGAGGGTAAAATCGGCCGAAAAGTATGTGTTTGGATAAATGTTCCTACGGTTGATACTCTGGCACAATCTTCTTCATGTTTCAAGTGCATTAACATTGGAAAGTGGAAACATGGTTCGTCAGTGGATTACCTACGCAATAGTCTAGAGTTTCAGACAATTTATCAGATAGTATAAGATTAAGAGTGTAAAATCGTTAAAAAGTATGAGTTTGGATAAGTGTTTAGTACGGTGGGTATTGTGCACGATCTTCTTCATATTTCAGTACATAACAAAGGAAAGTGGAACGTTGTTCACCAGTGGATTATCTACGCTATAGCCTAGAGTTTCAGATAATTTTATCAGATAGACATAAGATAAGAGGGTAAAATGGGCCGAAAAGTATGAGTTTGGATAAGTATTCGTATGGTGGATACTCTGCACACGATCTTCTTAATATTTCATGTACATTAATAAAGGAAAGTGGAACATGGTTCACCAGTGGATTATCTACGGAATAGCCCAGAGTTTCAGACAATTTATCTGAAAGATATAAGATTACGAGGGTAAGATCGGCTAAAAAATATGAGTTTGGATAAGTGTTCGTACGGTGGATACTGTGCACGATCTTCTTCATATTTCATGCACATTAAAATTGGAAAGTGGAAACGTGGTCACTAGTGGATTATCTACGCAATAGCCGAGAGTTTCAGACAATTTATCACATAGAAATTTGATTAAAAGGGTAAAATCAGCTGAAACGTTTGAGTTTGAATAAGTGTTCGTTTGGTGGATACGGTGCACGATCTTCTTCATATTTCATGTGCATTAACAAAGAAAAGTGGAACGTAGTTCACTGGTGGATTATCTACGCAATAGCCTAGAGTTTCAATCAATTTATCAGATAGACATAAGATTAACCGGGTGAAATCGGCCGAAAAGCTTGAGTTTATATATGTGTTCGTACGGTGGATACTGTGACAGTCTGAAAATTCGACCCAATAATCAAGATTTCAGAATGAATGGATATATTTCATTTGTACGCTCTAATCAATTCTTACTCAGAATTAGCTACTCTGAGAGGACTGACTGAAGGGGAATGACTACCTAGGAAATTTTCCTAAATTACGCCCGTTGGTCCGAGATTCGTAGAGTCGTGATTTAATAAATTTGGCACGAAATAAATTCCAATCTTGGACAATCGAATTTTTGTGATGGTTACAATGGAGAATTTGGATTTAGTCACAGAGGTGTCGCCAGTCGGGCAGACAGCCGCGTGAACATCGCGAAGCAAGACGTGGGTGGAAAATTACCGAAATGCCCCCGGTCAATGCTCGGTCCTTAGAATTAGATTAATGAGAATTATTTTAGAATGAATACGTCAGTACAGTGTCAATTTCAGTCTGAGATTCGTTCGCGCTTGGGACCTAATCAATGCATTTGGCACGCATCTCGTGGCAATGTCCCATCGAATGTCACATCAATCAAATCATGTCAAATCAATCAATCAAAGTCAAAATCAAATCCATCAAGTCAACTCAAGCCAATCAAGGGTCAATCAAAGTACATTGTCAATCACAATCCCATACCTAACCCACTAACTTGCTCTTAAACTTTTGTCTTCTTCTTAGTATTATCTCTCTTCCACTCTCTCTCTCTCTCTCTCTCTCTCTCTCTCTCTCTCTCTCTCTCTCTCTCCCCCCCCCCCCTCACACTCCAAATTTTCGGCCAAACGTCTCTCCCTCTCTCCCTCCAGGGACTCTCTCTCCCTCTCGCGTCTTCTCGGGTTCCAGCGCGCACCCAGACAAAAACGGCCCGTTCGGGCTCATCCGGAGTCCAAACGACTCCCCGTTTTTTTTCCCACACGACCGTAAGACGAAGGGCTTTGAAGATTTGGAAGCCTTCTCCCCCAGGTCCTTCCCGAAACCCCCTCGAAATCAAGCCAAATCGTGACCCTGTGCAGATCGAACTTCCCTATAGCCACCCCAACTTCAAACTGCCGCCGACGAAAACTCAACCGTTGGATCTCCCTGAATTTTGGATATGTTGTAGCCCCATCTAAGGTGAGCTCGTAGAACTTGATTTCACTCCGATCCGATATGATTTGGGCCTCCATTCGTGCGTTTTCCTTCTCGATCGACGAAACTGTCTTCTTGAGCCCGTTTCGTGCTTACATTCTGTGGTCATAATCTAACCTTGGGGGCCTAGGGGACTTATATCCATGTCATTTCCTTGTTTCTAACTTGTTATGGCTCTGGTTTAGCCTTCACTCTGCCCCCCCAAGTTGCCGTGCTCCTCTGTTGGCCATAAGCCCCAAAACGTGTGACATTCTGGATTTTCGACCCATTTTCGGAATTTATAAGTTGAATGGATATATTTCATTAATACGCTCTAGTTAAGCCTCACTCGAGTTGATCAACTCGAGACGACTAACCGAAGGGGAATGGCTACCTAGGAAAATTTTCCTGAACAGCCGCCCATTGGTCTGAGGAATTCGACAGAGTCGTAATTTAATGAATTTGGCCACGAGATGAATTTCGGTATTGGACAATCGAATTTCTAAGATGGTCACAATGGAGAAATGGATACAGTTTCAGAAATGTCGCCCGAAGGGCAGACAGCCGGTGCACGTCGGGAAGCAAGACGTGAATGGAAAATTACCGAAATGCCCCCGGTAAATGCTCAATCCTTAGAATTAGATAAATTAGGATTTTTGAGAGCGAATACGGTAGATCGAAACCCAATCCAGTCCGAAATTCGTTCGCGCTCGGGACCCGATCGGTGCATTTGGCACGCAAATCGAGGCAAGTCAAATCAAGTGTCAAATCAATCAATGTCCCATCAATCCCATCAATCACATCAATCCAATCAATCAAGTCAAAGGGCACAATTTCCAAGACAATCCCATCATGTCCATCAAGTCCCATCAAGTACACCTACCCTCATTATTATTGATTTTCCCTTGATTTTCTTTATTCTACACATTATAATCTCCCTCACTCTCTCTCCTCCATCTTCTTCTTCATTTGCCACACCATCTCCTCCATTCTTCTTCTCCTTCATTTTCTTCTTTTCCTCTCTGTTTCTCCCTTGCTCCGCCCGTCCGCCGCCGCCGTTCGGCCTCCACCGGCGCCACCAACCTCCCAATCTCCTCTTGGTAAGTCTTCTAAGCCTTGTTCCCTTGATTTTCGTGGCATGTGAGCCCTAAAACACCCCCGACAAGCCCCCGTTTTCGTCCTTCCTCCCTTGCCGTTTTTGCTCCGTTGAAGCTCGGGACACCAGAACTTGTTCCACTTCATTCCTCATCCTTCTTGACACTAGGGATCATGGTATTAGGTTCTTGAAGGCTTGTGGAACCGCCGGAACCAGCCCCGAACGCCGACCTCTCCCTTTTGGACCGTGGGCCCTTGAACGGCCATTTTAGGCCTTGCACGCTTCATCTTCGTTTCAGCCGATTCCGGGTAAGCAAAACCTCTAACCTTGGCCTAGGATCGCTGTATATGATGTTGGTTTAGTCACGTGAATGTTCGGTGCATGATTGGGTAGAGGAAATGGTGAGAATTATTAAGAAAAACCATGGGCCAATTCGGGTGCTAGGCTATTCGGACTGGGTGTAGACTTGGGTGACCTAATTTGGGCTTAGGAATGTTAAATATGGGCTGAGAATTGAAACTTGGGCGTGAGAATAGATGGGCCAAAGGTGCAAATGGGCTTAGGGACCTATTTTAAGCTAAATGAGGCTAATAAGAACTTGTGGGCCTAAGTTATTTCAATGGGCTCTCTAATGGACGAAAATTAAATTGAATTGGGCCCCAAATTATGGTCTTGAATGTAAAATTTAGAGCCCAATAATACACATGGGCTTAGGCTATGAAATTGGGCCTAATTATATAAGAATGGGCTTTAAAAGCTTACCTTAAAACTTGGGCTTGGGCCCCATCCGAAATTAATAAAAATAATGGGCCTTAAATGATTTAATTATTTATAATATGATCATGGGCTTGTGAATAGTAGATGGGCCTTGGGCCTAAATGGACTTAACTTACTTAATGGGCCTAAACTTTAAGAAAGAACTCGTGGGCCTTAGTTGTTGGGTTTAATAAAATTTAATAAGATTAATGGGACCCATGAGTATCTTCAAACCTTATTTGTGGGCCGATGTCGGGCCAAGGTTGATAGTCAATAATACCAAGTTGGGCCGAGCCATCAGGCCGGATTGGACTGGGTTCTGAAACAGACGAATCCTAAGGGTGAAATAAATCACAATTGAGTTATCGGGTTCCTTTTTAAGGAGAAGTAAATGCCTAAGGTAATTTCGTGGGGTACCAATTAAACCCAGTTGATTGAGAAATCTCGTGTGAAGTACCCGGTCTGTATGAGATATATCCCGATGAATATGGGTTTGATGACACAATTGTTAAATTGTTATGCCTCGTTGCATATTAATTTACTAGATTGCCTGCTCTGTGATCGATGTGTGGTTGAAATGGTTTGAGCATCATGTACTGTGAGCATGGCATGAGTCACTAGGAGGGTGACATGTGGGATGAGCCTTGAGGCGTCTTTACGCGGGGAAGTGGAGGGATAAGCGTGCCAACCTGAGGCGTACCACACGCGGGTTAAGGCACGTTGCCGAGTGGCACAGTGGGATGAGCCCTGAGGCGTCTTTACGCGGGGAAGTGGAGGGATAAGCGTGCCAACCTGAGGCGTACCACACGCGGGTTGAGGCACGTTGCCAAGTGGCACAATGGGATGGGCCCTGATGGGAATGGGAGGTATAAGCGGGCAGGATCCGCTAGGATCGTTTGAGGCATACTGAAGCATGCATTTGTCTTGCATATTGAATTGCTATGATTGCCTGTTGACTGCCCGTATGCATGTTATTTATTGCGTTGTATCGCGTAGTTTGACCGTTCATACGTGGGGGTTTGGGTATCTACAACCAGTGAGGATACTAGAGCTAGGAGAGTCGACGCCCTAGTTATTGGATAAGACCGAACCCACTAGTACACACCTCTACGCTAGGATTAGGGGTGAGCTTGCTGAGTCCTCGACTCACTGGCGGTAGTTGCCATACTTTCAGATCCCAGACGCCAGTGATGGCTGCACCCCATATGCTCGTTGCCTGCCGGTGCAGATGGAGCCCGAGCATACCCACCATTACGATGAAACTGCTACGATGTGGCTCAGACGACTGACTACTGTATGGGTGGATCAGGGAGGTCCCCAACTTGTTCCCTATAGGTTCGAGGCCTGGTATAGAGAGGACGAGTTAGGTTTGGAGGGACCCTTGAGAGATGCCTGATACCCATGGAGGATGACCCCATGATTCTACGACCTGCTGTATATGGAGGTGAGGTGGTCGACCCCGACCCGATGTTGGAGCTGCCGTCCCTAAGACGCTCGGAGATAGACGGCCACGAAGAGGGCGATGCCATGGTCACCGACCAGGAGGAGGATCCAGAGGAGCAACTAGAGGACTGAGTCCTACTGACGCTGGTCTAGTTTTCGGGAGATAGTGTGAGCGTAGGTGTCGAGACCGTGGCTTGTACTTTCTTTTGGGGGTCTGTACCGAACACCTTGTTGATATGTATATGTTGATGATTTGTGTATTCCCTTTTTGTGTACTACCCCAATTATCGTACGTATGCATGTATGGATAGGCGGCACGCTTCCGCAGGTTTCAAGTTCAGGTTGACAGGTTCATGAGATTGATGGACGCGCCGTCTGGTCGCGACGAAGGTAATTCCCTGGGCCGTCGTGTATCCTGGACCAGGCGAGCGCTGAGAAGAGATTTGAATGCATGAGCGGGATGTCGCGGGCTCGAGAGGGGCTCGGGGCGTGACAAAACGGCCGTTCGGTGTCCTCGTCGTTCTCGGTCGTCGTTCCAGCCACTTCTTGGTAAGAAACCTCTAATCTTAGCCTAGGAATATGGTATGTGTGATTGGTTTGGTTAATAGTTTGCTCGGTGTACGCGAATCGACTAAAAATAGCATAGACCGGTTAGGCCGATTTAGGGGTTCGAGGTAGAACAGGCAAACTCGAGGGCTTGGGATTTGCTGATGGTGTGAAATGTGATGTATGTGGGCTGTGAAATTTTATTTGGGGCGTGAGAATGAGAGGGCAAGAGTGGTAAATGGACTTGGGAGCTAGTTTGGGGCCAATTAGACTAGTTGGGCTTGATGGGCCAAGTTGAATTCCTATGGCAATAGGCTTAGACGTGGTTCATAAGGTTAATGGGCTGTCTTGGGGTGAATTTTAAGTAAAAAAATTAAAAGGCCTAAGTGTGATAATGGGCCGTAGGACAAATTGGGCCAAAAAGGGCTTAATGGGCTTAAATTGGATTTTATTGATAATGGGCTTAGGCGAGGACCTCTAGGGCCTACTGGGTTGGTAAAGATTGAATTTAAATGAGTATTTGATGGACCCAAATGTAAATTATGGGCCGCGAATTGAATTAGGCTTGAAACGGACTAGTGGGCCCAATTAGGCCTAAGGCAAGAATTTGATTAAGATTGGGACATGGGCTTATACTAGGGGACTCAAGAGGTAGACTTAGATGATTGAGGATGAAATATTGTAGGCCAAGTTATGGAAGTGGACCGTAAGTCTAAATGGGCTCAAGGGAATTAGACTCCACTAAATGGGCCCGATGGGCTTGCTTGATAACTTGTGTAAGACGTAGCGTCTTTGAGTCGAGGACCGTCAGACGTGATTCGTAGACGAATTAGAATTTAATATCGAACACCGATTGAGATAATAGGGCCAAGAGTGATCAATGGGCCAGAACGTGGGCTTGGGAATTTTACAGTTAAATTGGCACAGGGAAAAATATGCGCTCGATAGAAATATACGGTTTGTATGAATTGAAATACTACATTTCATTGTGACATGCCATCCTACGTACACACGTTGATTGAATGTCTGAAAGTGTATGATTGTGTATTGTGGCATATGAGATGTGCCTTGGCATCGATTGAGCATGAGCATGACATGCACTGTTGTGTGGAGCGACAAGGGGAGAACTACACTGTAAGGCGCTAGTCGCTTGGGATGTGGAGCGATAAGCGTGCGGACCTAACGTACCTGGTTGAGGCACGGTGCGCCCTGATGTGCGAGACACGGGGTAGCTGGAGAGATAAGCGTATCAGCCTGAGGTGTACCACACGCGGGTTGAGACGCGAGCCTGTAGCGTATGAGACGCAGGCCGGACCTGATGCGTTTAACGCTGGTCAAACGGTATTCTGATACGAGGCATTGAGCATTGAGCATTATGCATTAAGCATTGAGCACTGAGTTTGGAAACATGGCATGTTTTGTTCGTACATTTTGGCATGTGGATTTATTCTCTTACTATGCATGAATTGCTAAGTTAATTGGGCCACGTTCATTATACCCTATTTTTGTCACTGTCGAGAGAGTCGATTTAGGGAGTGTCGACTAACCCTAGTATTACAGGTTAGGGCCGAACCGATGAATATACTTTATCCTATGTTAGGATTAGTGGTGAGCTTATTGAGTTTTCGACTAACTGGCGTTGGTTGCTAACATTTTCAGACCTCCGACCATAGCAATGAGCATCCCACCGATACTCTTGGACCTCTGTGGAGGTAGAGACTGACGTGAGGCATTTTTTCCGAGACCGATGGATATCGAGCCTTCCTCTCCTGAATACGAGGAGGATCCCGAGGAGCTACCGTGGCAGTCGGACTGGAGCGACACTGACCAGGAATGGACTTCCAGGTTGAGATGTTTAGTAGAGCGTGGGGATATGGACCAATGTTGTATTTCCTTTAGAGGATCTTGTACCCTAGCGCTTGTTGACCATATGTATGTATTAGTGTTATTGTTGCCTGTGTATTTTTCGTATTCTACCCCCATTATCGTATGTATGCATATATGGGTTGGAGATTAGCTTCCGCAGGCTGGTGAGTTCGTTAAAGAGGAAATGACTCGATTTGGGTGATAGTCGACAGGTTGACAAAATCCGCCCACTTTCATCGCAGTGCGAAAGGACTCCGCCTTGGAAAAGCTGGCCGAGTTGTACGTGAGGCAGATCGTTCGACTGCATGGAGTGCCTGTGACTGTTACGTCAGACCGTGACCCTCGTTCACCGCAACATTTTGGAAGAGTCCGCAAGGTGCATTAGGACAGAGTTGAGATTCAATACAGCCTATCACCTGCAGACCGATGGACAATCTGAAAGGACCATACAGACACTGGAAGATATGTTGAGAGCTTATGTTATAGACTTCAAAAGTGGCTAGAAGAGCAATTGCACTTAGTGGAGTTCGCCTATAACAATAGTTACCAGCAGAGTATAAGAATGGTGCCTTTTGAAGCCCTGTATGGAAGAGCTTGCAAAACGCCGGTCTACTGGGACGAAGTTGGCGAAAAAAGCATAACAGGCCCAGAGTTAGTCCAGCAGTCAGTGGAGGCAGTTAAAGTAATCAGGGATAGATTGAGGACGGCGCAGAGCAGACAGAAGAGCTATGGAGACAAGCGACATAGGCCATTGGAGTTCCAAGTTGGAGACCATGTATTCCTGAAAGTGTCACCGATGAGAGGATTGTCTCGATTTGGCAAGAAAAGAAAATTGAGCCCAAGATTTGTAGGACCATTCGAGATATTGGAGGAAGTCGGGACGCTGGCCTATCGCTTAGCCTTGCCGCCAAACATTTGTCTCAGATTCACAACGTGTTCCATGTGTCAATGCTGAGGAAATACAAGCCCGATCCAAGCCATATACTTGATCATGAAGTCATTGAAGTGGATGATCAGGTCTCGTATGTGGAAAGGCCAGTCAGGATCGAGGACCGAAAAAGAGCGAGTCCTGAGGAATAAGACAATACCACTGGTCAAAGTCATTTGGGAGCATCATGGGACTGAATAAGCAACATGGGAAAGCGAAGACGAGATGAAGAAGAAGTATCCACATCGGTTCGAGTAGTCAGTTGTACCCTTAATCTGGTTGTGTGGACTTGTAGACTGTAAATTTCGAGAACGAAATTTTTATAAGAAGAGAAGAATTGTGACAGTCTGAAAATTAACCCAATTATCGGGATTTCAGAATGAATGGATATATTTCATTAGTGCTCTCTAATTGATTCTCACTCAGAATTAGCTACTCTGAGATGACTAACCGAAGGGGAATAGCTACCTGAGAAATTTTCCTAAACAGCCACCCGTTGGTCTGAGATTTCGACAGAGTCGTTTATTTAATGGATTTGGCCACAAAATGAATCCCGATCTTGGACAATCGAATTTCTATGATGGTTGCAATGGAGATGGGATTAAGTCGCAGAAGCGCCGCCAGTCGGGCAAACAGCCGGTGATCGTCACGAAGTAAGACGTGAGATAGAAAATTACCGAAATACTCCCGGTCAATGCTTAGTCCTTAGAATTTGAATAATTAGAATTCTTTTAGAGCGAACACGTTAGTGCAATGCCAATTTCAGTCTGAAGTTCGTTCGCGCTCGGGATTCGATCGGTGCATTTGGCACGCATCCCGAGGCAGTGTCCCATCAGTTGTCGCATCAATCAATCATGTCAAATCAATCAATCAAAGTCAAAATCAAATCCATCAAGTCACCTCAAAGTCAATCAAAGTACAACTTTCCAATCACATAAACCCCACTACCAAAATTCCACCTAACCCACTAACTTGGTTTTGAATTTTGACTTATTAGACTTTATAATCTCTCATTCTCTCTCCCCTCACATTTTCGGCCAGCTCTCTCTCTCTCTAGCCTCCCGAAACTCCTCCTCCTCCTCCTTTCTTTCTCGGCTCCTTTATCTTCTTCTTCTTCTCCGTTGCCCGAGGCCGTCGTTTCGCCACCGTCGCCGTCGCCTCATGCCGTCCACCGTCACCACCAGCCTCTCCTTCATCTTGGTAAGTCTCTCAACATGCTCCCTCTTCAATTTCCTGACTTGAAACCCCTATTTGATGCCCCAACCAGACCTCGATCTTCTTGCTCCTCCGTTCCTCTTTCGTGCACCATGGAGACTCCGGCCAACCAAACTTGCTCTACTCGATTCCTCACCCTCTCTAATGTATAAAACCTTCATTTTTTAGGCTTGAACAGCACCTTGGACCTGCCGAACCAGCCCTTACCGCCGTCCTCTCTCTCTTTCGGCCGTGGACCATATTCGGCCACCGTGAGCTCCGCCGTCATCGCCATCATTCTAGCCCATTCCGGTAAGCAAACCCACTAATCTTAGCCTAGGAATAATGTATGTGTGATTGGTTTGGGTGATAGTTTGCTTGGTGTGTGCAAATCGACTAGAAATCATAAAAATCGCATGGAACGGTTAGGCCGATATAGGGGTTCGGAGAAGAACGGGCGACTAGGGGTTCGAAGAAGAACGGGCCGACTCGTGGGCTTGGGATCTATTGGTAAGCGTGTATGAGACTCATGTGGGCTGTGGATTTGTATTTGAGGCGTGAGAATGAGTGGTGAGGGTAGTAAATAGGCTAGAGAGTTATTTGGGCCAATTCAGACTAGTTGGGCTTTATGGGCCTAGGATGGTTTTCATGGTAGTGGGCTTGGACGTGGTTCTAAGGTCAAATGGGCCATTTTGGGGTAAATTTTAAGAGAGAAATTAGAAGGCCCAAGTGCAATAATGGGCCGTAGATCGAATTGGCCCAAAAAGGACTTAATGGGCTTGAATTGGTTTGTATTGGTATTAGGCTTAGGCAAGGACCTCTATGGCCTATTGGGATGGTCTAGATTGAGTCTAAAAGAGTATTTGGTGGACCCAAGTGCGAACCATGGGCTAAGATTTGAATTGGGCTTGAAATGGACTAGTGGCCCAATTAAGCCTAATGCAAGAATTTGAATAAGATTGGGACATGGGCTTACATTAAGGGACTTAATGGGTGATTTGGATGATTGAGAATGAAACACTATGGGCCCAAGTTATGGAAGTGGGCCGTAGGTTAAAATGGGCCCAATGGGCTTTCTTAAGAAATTAAGCAAGATGAGTGGACTTTGAGCTAGGAATTGCCATACGTGGTCCATGGATGATGTAAGAATAAAATTTAGAGACTAATGGAAGTTAAAAGATCAAAAGTGATTGATGGGCCACAATTTAGGCTTGAGAGTAAATATGATTAAACATGTATGGGGGAAATCATGTACGCTCGATGGGAATTTATCGCTTGTACGAATTGAGATATTATGTTTTACTCTCAAGTATTGTGTCATGTCATGCTATGTACACACGTTGATCGACTGTTTAAAGATGCATGAGTGTGCACTGTGCGATGTGATTTGGCATCGATTGAGCATGAGCATGGCATGCACTATTGTGTGGAGCGACAAGGGGAGAACGGCCCTGTAAGGCGCTAGGCGCATGGGAAATGGAGAGATAAGCGTGCGGATCTAACGTACCTGGTGGAGGCCTGATGCGCCCTGAAGTGCGAGGCACGGGGTAGCTGGAGAGATAAGCATGTCAACCTGAGGCGTATCACACGCGGGTTGGGACACGAGCCTGTAGTGTATGAAACGTGGGCCGAACCATTCATGGTCACATGTGATTTAGCATCGTGCATTGTGCATTGAACCCGAGACTTTGATACGCTTGATGATTCATTCCTGCATGTGAATTATTTTCAGTCAATATACAATTACTGGTAGATTGGCCTACGCCTGTGTAATTTGCTTATGTCGCCGTTCGAGAGAGCTTGGATAGGGAGTATTGGCTAGCCCTAGGCTACAGGATAGGACCGAACCGACTAGCATACTTCATCCTACGCTAGAATTAGTGGCGAGCTTACTGAGTCTTTGACTCACTGGCGTTGGTTGCCCACATTTTCAGATCTCCAACCACAGTAATGGATGTACCTCTAGTATGTCACGCCCCGAAGCCTACGGACTCACGACATCCTGCCAAATCTGTCTGCGTCCCTGGCCCACGATTCGCGACGGCCCAGGAAAATTCGTCGACGGCCCAGGAAAATTTCTTGAGACGACACTTGAAAAACAAACACTAACCTGCGGAAGGTAATCTCCAACCCATACATGCATACATACGATAATGGGATAGAATACGAAAAATACACAGACAACAACAATCACCAATACATATATAGGGTCAATAAGCGTTATGGTACAAGATCCTCTAAAGGAAATACAACATAGGTCCAAAATCCCCATGCTCTATTAGGCATCTCAACCTAGGGGTCTACTCCTTTACAGTGTCGCTCCAGTCCGACTGCCATGGTATCTATCGGTCTCGACAAAAATGCCTCACGTCAGTCTCTACCTCCACAGGGGTCCAAGAGTATCAGTGGGATGCTCATCGCTATGGTCGGAGGTCTGAAAATGTTGGCAACCAACGCTAGTGAGTCGAAGACTCAATAAGCTCACCACTAATCCTAATGTAGGATAAAGTATATTCATCGGTTTGGCCCTAACCTGTAACTCTAGGTTAGTCGACACTCCCTAAATCGGCTCTCTCGACAGTGACATAAATAGGGTACAATGAACATGGCCCAATTAACTTAGCAACTCATGCATAGCCAGAGCACAAATCCACATGCCAAGGAATGTACGAACGAAACATGCTATGTTTCCAACTCAGTGCTCAATGCTCAATGCTCGATGCATAATGCTCAATGCTCAATGCCCGGTATCAGAATACCGTTTGACCAGCGTTAAACGCATCAGGTCCGGCCTGCGTCTCATACGCTACAGGCTCGTGTCCCAACCGCGTGTGGTACGCCTCAGGTTGACACGCTTATCTCTGCAGCTACCCCGTGTCTCGCACATCAAGGCCCACCGTGCCTCCACCAAGTACGTTAGATCCGCACGCTTATCGCTCCACTTTCCAAGCGCCTAGTGCCTTATAGGGCCGTCCTCCCCTTATCGCTCCACACAACAGAGCATGCCATGCTCATGCTCAATCGATGCCAAGGCACATCTCATATGCCACAATACACAATCATGCACTTTCAGACATTCAATCAACATGCATATGTAGCATGGTATGTCACAATGAAACGTAGTATTTCAATTCGTACAAACCGTATATTTCTATCGTGCGCATATTTTTCCCCTGTGCCAATTTAACTGTAAAATTCCCAAGCCCACGTTCTGGTCCATTGATCACTCTTGGCCCTATTACCTCAATCGGGTGCTCGATATTAAATTTTAATTCGTCTACCAATCACATCTGACGGTCCTCGACTTAGGACGCTACGTCTTGCACAAGTTCTCAAGCAAGCCCATCGGGCCCATTTAGTGGAGTCTAATTCACTTGAGCCCATTTAGACCTACGGCCCACTTCCATAACTTGGCCCACAATATTTCATCGTCAATCATCTAAGTCAACCTCTTGAGTCCCCTAGTATAAGCCCATGTCTCAATCTTAATCAAATTCTTGCCTTAGGCCTAATTGGGCCCACTAGTCCGTTTCAAGCCCAATTCAATTCGCGGCCTATAATTCACATTTGAGGTCCATCAAATACTCATTTAAATTCAATCTTTACCAGCCCAATAGGCCCTAGAGGTCCTCGCCTAAGCCCATTATCATATACAATCCAATTTAAGCCCATTAAGCCCTTTTTGGCCCAATTTGGTTCTTCGGCCATTATCACACTGGGCCTTTTAATTTCTTACTTAAAATTTACCCCAAGATAGCCCATTAACCTTATGAACCACGTCCAAGCCCATTGCCATAGGAATTCAACTTGGCCCGTCAAACCCCAACTAGTCAATTTGGCCCAAACTAGCTCCCAAGCCCATTTACCACTCTTGCCCTCTCATTCTCACGCCCCAAATAAAATTCCACAGCCCACATACATCACATTTCACACCACAGCAGATCCCATGCCCTCGAGTTTTCCCGTTCTACCTCGAACCCCTAAATCGGCCTAACCGTTCTATGCGATTTTTAGTCGATTCGCGCACACCGAGCAAACTAATAACCAAACCAATTACACATACCATATTCCTAGGCTAAGATTAGAGGTTTACTTACCGAAAGAGGGCTGGGAACGATGGTGACGACGGCGGAGACCAATATGGCCGAATGAGGAGCTCTTGACCCAAGGTGGAGCACGGCAACTTTGGGGCTGAGTAAGGGCTAAATCGGGGCCATAACAAGCTAGAAAACATGGACATGACATGGATATAAGTCCCTTAGGTTCCCAAGGTCAGATTATGACCACAAAATGTAAGACACGAAACTGTCCCAGAAAAACAGTTTCAACGACCGAATGGAAACGCACAAATGGAGGCCCAAATCATATCAGATCGGAGTGAAATCAAGTTCTGTAAACTCACCTCAGATATGGCTACACATATCCAAAATTCAAGGAGATCCAACAGTTGATGTTTTCGTCGGCAACCGTTTAAAGTTGGCGTCAGCAGGGAGAGCCGAACGCACAGGGTCACGGTTTTGGCTTGATTTAGAGGGGTTTCCGGAAGGATCTGAGGAAAAGGCTTCCATATCTTCAAATCCCTTTGTCTTACGGTCGTGTGGAGAAACGGAGACTCATTTGGGCCGTTTTTCGTCCCCGCACGCTAGAACTCGAGAAGACGCGAGAGGGAGAGAGAGCTTCGGGAGGGAGAGAGGTCTGGCCGAAAATTTAGAGAGAGAGAGAGAGGAGGAGAGAGAGAGAGAGAGAGAGAGAGAGAGAGAAGAGAGAAGAGAGATTATACTAAGAAGAAGACAAAAGTTTAAGAGCAAGTTAGTGGGTTAAGTATGGGGTTTGTGATTGATAATGTACTTTTGATTGACCCTTGATTGACTTGAGTTGACTTGATGGATTTCATTTTGACTTTGATTGATTGATTTGATATGATTTGATTGATGTGACATTTGAAGGGACATTGCCTCGAGATGCGTGCTAAATGCACCGATTGGGTCCGAGCATGAACAAATTTCAGATTGAAATTGACACTGTACTGACGTATTCATTCTAAAATAATTCTCATTAATCTAATTCTAAGGACCGAGCATTGACCGGGGGCATTTCGGTAATTTTCCATCTCAAGTCTTGCTTTGCGACGTTCACGGCTGTCTGCCTGACTAGTGACACCTCTTGGCTAAATCCAAATTCTCCATTGTAACCATCACAAAAATTAGATTGTCCAAGATCGAAATTCATTTCGTGGCCAAATTCATTAAATCACGACTCTATCGAAATCTCTCGACCAACGGGCGGCTGTTTAGGAAAATTTCCTAGGTAGCCATTCCCTTCGGTTAGTCGTCTCAAAGTAGCTAATTCTGAGTGAGTATTGATTAGAGCTTACTAATAAAATATACTCATTCATTCTGAATTTCGATAATTTGGTCGAATTTTCAGACTGTCACACGTACTTTTTTGGATCCCAATGGAGGTAGAGACCGAGATTAGCCACTACGTTGAGGAGGATGGTACTCTTTGGATCAGACACTTGACCACTATTTGGGTAGATCATGGTATCCTCTCCTAGTCCCACATAGGTATGAGGCTTGATGGTAGAGAGAGATCAGTCTTTGTGGGCCCGTGCGAGCTTTCGTCGTCCCGATGGCAGAGAGGTATGACCCTATACTATCTTTCGCCCCGCTACCTATGGAGGTGAGATCCTTGACCCCGAGCCGCTGGAGCAGCTGCCATCGCCAGAACGGATGGTGATTGATGGCCACGCCGAGGGCGATCCGATGAACATCGAGCCTTCCTCTCCAGAGTACGAAAAGGACCCAGAGGAGCTCCCTGGCCGTAAGATTGGAGTGAGATCGACCAGGACTAGATGATAGACCCTAGGTTGAATGAACTGATCGAGCGTAGATTTTGGGTTGTATTATGACATCCTCGTTTGATGGTCTATACCTAACGCTCTTATATATATGTATATGAATTTTAGTTTGACTTATACTGTTGGCCGCTTTCTTTTTGTACCCTTCTACCCCATTATTGTATGTAGCATGTATGGTTGGAGATTAACTTCCGCAGGTTTACGTTTTGGGCTGACGCGTCGTCTTGGTCGCGATGGAGTTTCCTGGGCCATCGCAGATCGTAGACCAGGCGGACGCGAGTGAGTGGCAGCATAGCGCGAGCTCGTACGGTTCGGGGCGTGACATACCAATAACCTAGAGTTTCAGATAAATTTTAAGATAAACAAAAGATTAAGAGGGTAAAATCGGCCGAAAAACACGAGTTTGGATAAATGTTCTACGGTAAGATACTGTGCACGATCTTCTTCATATTTCATGTACATTAACAATGGAAAGTGGAACGTGGTTCACCAGTGGATTCTCTAAACGAATAGCCTAGAGTTTCAGACAATTTATCATAAAAGACAAAAGATTAAGAGGATAAAATCGGCTGAAAAGTATGAGTTTGGAAAAGAGTTTCGTACAGTGAACACTGTGCGCGATCTTCTTCAATTTCATGTACATTAACAAGGAAAAAGGAACGTATTCACCTCTGGATTATCTACGCAATAACCAGAGTTTCAGACAATTTATCAGATAAGCAAAGATTAAGAGGGTAAAAATCAGCCTAAAGTATGAGTTTGGAGAAGTGTACGTACAGTGGATACTGTACATGATCTCCTTCATATTTCATGTACATTCACAATGTAAAGTGGAACGTGTTCACCAGTGGATTATCTACGCAATGCCTAGAGTTTCAAACAATTTATCAGAAAGACATAAGATTAAGAGTGTAAAATCGGTTGAAAAGTATCAGTCTTGGATAAGTATTCGTACCGTGGATACTGTGGCACGTCTTTTTCATAGTTCATGTACATTTACAAAGGAAAGTGAAACGTACTTCAACCAGTGGATTATCTACGCAATAGCCTAGAGTTTCAGACAATTTATTAGATACACCAAGAATAAGAGGGTAAAATCGACGAAAAGTATGAGTTTTGGATAAGTATTCGTACGGTGGATACTCTGCAACGATCTTCTTCATATTTCATGTACATTAACAAAGGAAAGTGGAACATGGTTCACCAGTGGATTATTTACGTAATAGCCTAGAGTTTCAGACAATTTATCAGATAAACATAAGTAAGAGGGTAAAATCGGCAGAAAAAAACACGAGTTTGGATAAGTGTTCGTACGGTGGATACTGTGCATGATCTTCTTCATATTTCATGCACATTAACAATGAAAATCAAACGTGGTTCACCAGTGGATTACCTACGCAATAGCCTGAGTTTCAGACAATTTATTAGATAGACATAAGATTAAGAGGGTGTAAAATCGGCGGAAAATTTTCGTTGGATAAGTGTTCGTACGGTGGATATTGTGCACGATCTTTTTCATATATCATGTACATTAATAAAGGAAACTGGAACGTAGTTCACCCAGTGTTTATCTACGCAATAGCCTAGAGTTTTAGACAATTTTCAAATACACATAACATTGAGAGGGCAAAATCGGTCGAAAAGTATGAGTTTGGAAAGTGTTCGTATGGTGGATACGCTGCATGATCTTCTTCATTTCATGTACATTATAAAGAAAAGTGGAAGCATGGTTCAACAAGTGGATTATTTACGCAATCGCCCAGAGTTTCAGACAATTATCATATAGACATAAGATTGAGAGGGGTAAATCGGCTGAAAGTATGAGTTTGGATAAGTGTTCGTACGGTGGATACTGTTTAACGATCTCTTCATATATCACACCATTAACAAGGAAATGGAACGTGGTTCATTCAGTTTGATTATCTACGAACAGCCTAGAGTTTCAGACAATTTATCAGATAGACATATGATTAGGAAGCCAACCGGCTGAAAAGTATAAGTTTGGATTGAAGTTTCGTACGGTGGATCGGTGGCACCATCGTCTTCATATTTCATGCACATTAACAAGAAAACTGGAACGTAGTTCACCAATGGATTACCTACGCTATAGCCTAAGTTTCCGTCAATTTATCAGATAGATTTAGATTCAAGAGGGTAAAATGACCGAAATGCATGAGTTTTAAGAATAAGTGTTCCTGCGTGTGTGATACTGTGCACGATTTCTTCATATTTCATTACATTAACAAAGAAAGTGAAATTGGTTCCCAAGTGACGATCAACGCACTAGCCCTGAGTTTCCAGACAATTTATCAGATAGACACAAGATTAATGATGGTAAAATCGGCTGAAAGTATGAGTTTCGATAGTATTCGCACGTGGAATTACTGGCGCAGATCTTCTTCATATTTCATGTATCATTAAACAAAGGAAAGTGGAAACGTGGTTTCACCAGTGAATTATCTACGCAATGCCTGGAGTTTTCAGACAATGAACAGGTAGACATATGATTAAAAGGGCAAAATCGGCCAAAAAGTATGAGTTTTTGCATAGGTGTTCGTACCATGGATATTTTAGTCACTATCCTTCTTCATATTTTATGTACAATGAACAAAGGAAAGTGGAACGTAGTTCACCCAGTGGATTATCTACGCAGAGCCTAAAGTTTTCAGAAATTTATCAATAAACATAATTTAAGAAAGGAAGTGAGCATCGCGCTACATCAGTGGATTATCTCGCAATAGCCCAGCGTTTCCAAAACAAAATATCAGATAGTCATTGATAAGAGGGTAAAATCGGCTGAAAAGTATGAGTTTTGGAAAAATGGTTTCGTACATGGATCCCCCCCCTTGTGCACGAACTCTTCATATTTCATGCACATTAAACATGGAAAGTGGAACATGGGTTCACTAGTCAGATTATCTAAGCGATAACGAGAGTTTTCAGACAATTTATCAGATAGACATAAGATTAAGAGGTAAATCGGCTGAAATGTATGAATTTGGAAAAGTGTTCGTACGAGTGGGTACTGCGTAGGCACAGATCTTCTTCATATTTCGTGTATATTAACAAAGGAAAGTGGAACCGTATTTTCTCTAATGGATTACTACGCATGGCCTCGATTTCACGACTATTTACACGTAGGCAATAACATTAAGAGGGTAAAATCGTTAAAAAGCATGATTTTGGATAAGTGTTCGTACAATGGCACTATGCGCGATCTTTGTTCAAATTTTCCTGTGCATTACAATGGAAATGGAATGTATTCACCCATGCATTTATCTACGCATAGCCCCCGAGCTTCATACAATTTATAGGCGACCATAGATAAAAGGTAAAATCCGGCTGAAGAGTATGAAGCTTGGATAATTTTTTTTGTGCAGCGGATACTGTCACGAACTTATTGATATTTCATGTACCTTAACAAGGGAAATTAAAACGTAGTTCATCCAGGGGATTATCTACGCAGAACACCTATAGTTTCAGAGCAATTTATTTCTGAGCAATCACTTTGTAAAAGG
>JAGVVM010007851.1:0-22180 GCA_019149425.1 Psidium friedrichsthalianum | reverse complement strand
CCCCCACACCCCGCACCGCCCCCCGCACAGGATCAGCAGTTCATGCAACGGCAGGACCTGATTAGTTTTCAGTTGGCGTTGGCCTGGCCTATGTGAGATAGTCAGCACTGACTTGAATTTTTTTAATGATATTATTTTTTCTTTTAATTTCTTTCTTTTTTCCCTCTATTTTTTAATCCTGTTGTATTAAATGGACAGCAAATCTGTAAAATAACTCCTCTGGCTTTACTTGTACATATTTTTTTGCAAAATGAAGATGTTAATGATATCGCCAATTCAAATATGTCAATTCAAAAGCGTGCCCTTTTGAATTTTAATGTGTTGTTGAGATAACTTGCTTTTTTTTTTTGTTTTTTTTTTTTTTTTTTTTCTCCCCATTAAGAATTTTGTTGTATGAAATTTCGTAAGTTTTAAGTCTGGCACCGACCATCAAAACGGGAAACGGCCTACAATTCTTCCTAGTAACTATATATATATATTGGAAAATCTAGTAACTATTTTGTTTTCAAAAAATAAGCATTCATCAATTTGAGGAGACCTGTTCAAATCATTGCAGGGACTAGGCTTTGTGGCTTACAAATTCAACACTTTTGTGTGTTCGGGACACAAAAAGAGGATGTGAATTTCAAGCTCAAAGATGAACGTGTTTTCAGCAATCAGTCCTGACAACAACATTATTACAGTGACAAATGCCAGTTTCCTGCAGATTTTTCCTGCGAAACACCAGAAAACCCGCTTTCGCCTTCGTTAGGCGTTTAGATTTCTTCGAATTCTTGTCTCGAGGACTTGCTCTCTTGGCTCTGTGTCAGCTGCTGTTCCATTAGTCGGGCTGTCATTGGACTATATGTTCTTTGAGATGTATGATGGCGTACTGCCAAGGGATTCAAATTGCACAAATCTTAATTCTTGATATCCATGAGCATAGTCGTTCAACTAGATGTAGAACTTTTCAGCAGCAAAATGTTCTCGGGTAATATGTGTTACTCAGACGTTTCTGCTTACTTCGCGGGACGAGCACATAATACTGCGAAATGTAACTTCTTTGATTTCATTTTAAAACCCATTGAAGGAAGCACGATCTTACTCGAAGCGGATTCGAGCTTCTTCCAAAATGGCGGCATCGAGATTGAGCGGAAAGATTATTGTGCCAGCTGTTTTTGGGAACTCTTCGAGTTTCCTTCTCTTACCATTGTTCACTCGCTTGATGTGTTGCCTTTCTATATTCTATATTCTGGTGAGCATTAAATCACTTACATCTTGCATTCTTCTAATAAGGCACCGTTGGAAATGCTTCAAACTACTATCGCCGGGTTAAGAAGTAATCAAACTACTACCGTCGAGTTTCCTTTACACAGATGTGCATTAAGGGATAGTCAGTGGCATCTTTTCAGAAGAAACCATACTTGTAATGTCTTCATTATCTACAGCATAAAATAAGACAGAGGTGCTATGTTGTGTTCTAATGTTAGAACCCAGTTAATCCACAAATCTTTATGGAGACCATAGGAAGAACAAATCCGTCATTAAAGAAAGTAATTCTAGATAGAAAAGAACACATACATTCTGTATGGCATGCCTTGCCAGTTAAATGGGAAGTTGGTCATCAAATTTTCTCTATTTGTACGCATCTTTAATCCCGTTCTTCTTGCTAACAAGCAAATAAAGTAAGCCTGTAAGTTGGACTCTTGAAGGAATCATGGGTGACAGTCTGCTGCTTGGTATACATATAAAACCTTCACATCAAGGTGCCTCCTGCAGAATACTACAGTTCAGAGAAGCAAAGTGAAAGCTTTGCCTTTCTGATCCTATGAATGACTATACATGATCCCTTGCGTTATGCACGGAGATCTCATATGTAATTACTCCTTTTCTTCCACATACTATGAAACCGTAGTATGTTCAGTGTTGGATGCTTGGAGTTTTACAGAGAAATTACATTTTCTGCTTCATGAAGCTACCGTTTGGAGGCGCCTTATAGTTCGTTAGAAGGTTCTCCAGGATGAACTCCTAGCATCTATCGAGTGTGCTTCATTCTTTGCTTCTTTAGTGCTGTTTATCATCAACATTCTGTTTACCATTTAGCAATGTAGAAATGTTCTACATTGCTAAATGGGCGTGCTTAATCAATCACGAGGGATGCGGAAAAATACATTTTTTGCGCTCTTTCGTAGCTCATCACTTCCACCACAATCATCAGTTTGAAGTTACTGCCATCACAGATGTGCATATTTACATTGTTATAATTTCGACTTTGTGCTCGAGCAGGTTCAGCTGATGGAAGGAACTCTGACATGCTAATGCCGGTTCTGATGATTCCCTCCATACTGATGACCAGGTAAAGTCATCTCTCTCCGACTTTTGCGACCTATTTTACCAGTAAACTCTGATATTTCTTGAGAGAACATTGAGGATGCTATGTCCTGGCATGTTTCCTTTAGTAGCTGCACATGTTCTCGGTAAAGGGGAATCGGTATTTGCTTATGATTGAGTACGAATGAACTTACATCCTGCTTCCTACCGACATGGGAGTGTATCGTCGAAGCTAAGGGCCAACGCAAGGGAATGCTACCACTTAATGCTGCATTTCGAGTTAGTAGATATTCTCTAAAGCTACGGTGTGATTAAACGCCTCGACCACGACTTCAAAGTCATTATAGTATAGTTCGAAATCAATATCAGCACAATCCTAGGACATATTCTGCTCGTTATCAGGAATTTCTAGGGACAGCATAGTTAGAAGTCAGTATTAAGCCGTATCATACGGCATATTCTGCTTAATATCCAAATGCTTTTCGGCTTTGGTACACAAACTTGTTCCTGCCAGAGCAGCTCTTTCCCGTCTGCTAAAAACTTCCTAAGTCTCTGATACCTCGCTGAATAGGTTTGCTGAACTTAGCTTGAATTTGATGATCCTGTTAAACTGCCAGTAACAGAATAGTACTGAAAGTTTGAGATCATGCTAGAAGAAGTGCGAGGCCGAGTGATCTCAAATCAAATCTTGACGTTTGAGAACATACCGGTGCCAGATACTCATCGAGCGGGTTACCCATGCACGACTTATTCTGAGTCATACTCAGATTCGAAGTAGAAGCACTGGCATGAATAAACAATCATAGACTTAGAATTAATGAATAAATGCCACCAATTGGCCAGTCTTCACCGGTTTTGGAGTGTAAAGTCCCATCTTATTGATATGGCAGATACTTATACCAGCTAATTCGCACACTAACCAAAAGGTCCAGGAGCTTCTGCTTCCCTCAGGTCCTCAAAAGAAGATCAAGCACAGCACTCTCGAGCAGAACAGGGAAGTATATTCAAGCTTGTTTGCTCCTGAGTCCTGACACAGCTTTTACTTTAGGGAACATCGAATGGCTGAAGCCGAATTGAATAATGGAGACAAAAAAAGACAGTTTGGGTCATCCATGAAGATGCTTGACAAAACATTGCTTCGCTCATTGCTTCCGTCCGTCTGCCGGGCACGACGTTGCCATCTCTTCTCCTGTGTCTGTGCTTTTATTGATTTCACCTAAATTGCATTGATATATCTAAAATTTTCATTTCATTTGAAATTTGGTTATTCACCGTGTACGAAGATCCCCAGTAGTCTCCCCTTACTGCTTGGGAGCTTATGGCTTCACTCTCGATTGCGGTTCTTTCACTCTTCCCTCACGATATTACTTCAACTCGATTAAAGACACAATGAACTGGATTTCCTGCCGTGACCAATTTAGAAGGCTTAGCCTTTGAAAGACAGAGAATGCGATAAACAAGCATGATAGTAAGTTTTTTGGTATAAGGTGTCGTCACCGTGAGAGATAACTTGTAAATATTTATCGCGGCACGGTATATATCTCGTGACATGCTGATATATTGTCATTGGCAACGAAATCTAAAGTGACTTTACCCTTTCGATTTGCTTTCATAGTAAAGTAACTTCGTTCTTGGCTTGACATTCCATAGTTCAATCGATCTTGCTCGGCCACTGCTAGTCTGATTTCCCGCTGTCTCACCTGGAAAAGTCGAATCATTCCCTCCTGTCTCGTTATCTGTGGTCGTGTAGCCGACCTATTTCTTGCATGGGCCTATAATAAGGATGACCCAATCACGGGCCCTAGAATTTGCAATCGGAGCTCAACCGGTCCAAAAAATACCCCATTTGTGGGATCCGATTCGTGATGCATCTATAATTCTCATCTCGATCTCTCTTCAGTAACTTCACCAAGAGAGGAACTGCTTCCCGTTGATGGAAAGGATAAGAATTCTTCGATATCTTTCCCCAGAGAAGCAAGCGATGGACTGGACGTACTTATGTTCTTTTCTAAGTTGATGTCGCGGAGAACATGCGAGTTATTTACGCGAAATTTTCGGCAATAATCGAAAGAATGGAGGGCAGAGGTTGCGCTCGAAAATCGACACAAAGGCAATCCTGGCACCACAACGACCATGAGTTCCGGTGCCTCCGAGATTGAATCTCCTTCGGTGGTCCTGGAAAAAGCATGTTCTTGCTTGCCGCTTCCTCACGATACCGACATTACTTAGTGGGTCCATGATTTTGTGATTCGCCACCGGGTGACACTGAAAACCTTGGACAGAGGCCAATGCGAAACCGTAATGCCATCAGCTCAGCTCGGTTTTTTGCTTTTGTTTTTGTTTTGTGTGAGTTTCTCCTTCATATCGCTTCTTTGTTGGACACATGTGATCCAAGGCATATACGACTCGTTGTCGCGTGAATATCTCTAAAGTTTCGGACTATGAAAAAGATACATGGCATTGTTATTTTTCTCAAAAAATCATAAGCTTTACTGGGATAGTTATAGAACTTAGCCACTAAGGGTCCGTTTGGCAACAATTTCGATCTAAAAAATTGATTTTCATTAAATCATATTTTCTAATTCTATTCTCTAGATGATTTTTAGATAATCGAAACGTGTTTGGTAACTGCACAAAAATTCTATTCTCGAAAATAACTAGCCGGTGAGAATTCTTTTTTAAAAATTCTTCATCTTTTTCTAAACGTTTTTAAAATATTTTTTTTAACATTTTTAACTTTTTAATTTTTTTTGAAAATTTTTAATTTCCCCATTTTTATTTTTTTAAATATTTAAAATATTTTGAATTTTATATTTTTAATTTCACCTTTTATTTTTTTAAAAATTAGTTTTTAGTAAATTTTTAAATCTAATTTTTTTTTTTAAAATTTTAGAAGTTCTGTTAAAAACTTGCGTTGACTTAATTTTTTAAAAATAACTGATACTTTATTTTTTTATCCTCAAAAGTATTTTTTTTTTTGGACAATCAACTTTTTTATTTTTATTTTTGATAAAAAAAATTGTTCACGAAAATAGAATTAGAAATATATTTTTAATTCTTTTTTGTTTCGAAAAATATAATTAAAAAAACATAAACGTCATCAAATAGATCTTAAATGTCAGTCTTGCTAAAGCGGGGTGCTGTTTTTAAGTTGCCACCAAGCGAGAAAGATATTGGAGTAATCATCGCACAAGGAACAGCAACTTTGAATGTTGCGAGAGTTAGCTGTCAGCCTACCATATAGGAGCTAGCATAGCATGAAAGAATCAAGAAAGTCTGTCCTTTACTTGACTGCTGATTTGACACCTTACACCACCGAAATGTGTCACTCGTGCTTACATTCAGTTTTTGGCATATGACGCCAACGAAGGTTGTCCTTACCCTTTACTTTTACCGGGGGTGGAAAAGTGAATATCAGATGTGAGATTGGATTTTGCCTGATTTGTTGTGAACTTGTGACTTGCTGTGTTGAGAGCTCTTTTGAAGAGATGCTAAGGAACAGGAAACTCTGTTCAGTGGTGCAGCTGGGGTCACCTGATTCTTGTGATGGCTAAACAAATGTTAATGGGATCGATACACGTGGACTTGACACGGTCATCCAAATCTCAATTTTGTCTCTGGAAACAGGAGAACTTTCTTTTTGGCTAATGACTAACTGATAACTGCAGCAGCAAGGCAAAATACTGCGTGAGAAGTTGCCAAAGACACAACTCTGTCTTTGTCGTTGACTCCTCGCAGCAGAGAGAGAGAGAGAGAGAGCCGATCCTTTGGATTCTTGAAGAGGAGTAGGCATTTCCCCAAGGGAGCTGAGAGCTTCCAAGACGAGCAGAGATGGGTTGAAGAAATAGCCCCTTCAAGTTACCAATTTGAGAGAGAGAGAGGGAGAGGGAGGGAGGTAAAGAAAGCAGCTTTCAGATGGAAAGCAGAGGGAAAAGCGTGGAGAGAGAGGGAAAAGAGCAGGGATTGGCGGTGAAAAAGTGGAAACAGGGTGCCGTCTTGGGAAAAAGAGGAGGCCCTAGCACGCCACCGCCCACATGGAGGCTTGAGCTCTCTCCCTCTCAACCTCAGAATCATTCCGTCCAAGAATTCCTCACGGACCCTCCGCACTCATCAGCACTCTCTGCCAGGAAACTGTGTGCTTGTCTCTGGGAGATCGAGCCCCACCAGACCCTCCATCTTGCTAGAATGGCGAGCAAAAGAAAGAGCAGGCATCGTCAACATAAGCACCACGATGACGTGGGCTTTGAGCACTTTGTCCCTCCTAGTACTGTAAAACCTGAAGAGGTACTCTTGTTTTATAGCTCTCTTTCTTGTCGTTGGTGCTTGAATTTCTCAGCTCTTGCCATTGTGATTCGCCGCATCATGGATGTCTCTGTTGATAGCTTTGCTGAGGGTTCTGCTTGCCCTGAGTATTTCTGTTTTTGTGCCTTGTTTTATTGGGTGCTCAGATGTTGTTTGCTGTTTTGACCTTCAAGCTTATAAGTTTCTTGTTTCGGATCAGTTGCTAAAAATGTAATATTCGGTCAATTCTGCGGTTATCTCCATAGTACGTTCTCAAAATTTTCCGCATTTTCCTTATTCAGAGGATAGGCCACTAGGCTGTCTCAGAAATTCCCTCTTATAGCACACGACCAGTTCATCTGTCGAGAGATGTCCATACTAAAACGTGCAGCTTGCAAAGTGGTTGACGGCTTAAAGCCCAAACCATCTGGGAAACCAGAGATGTACCTAACATGCTCTCAGATGCTCAGCTTTTGATGGTCGTGGAACTGGTCTTCCTTTACCACTCAGTTCACCTGCAAATACTATTTAGTTAGTTGTTTCTTCATGCAATGACACGCGGAGGATTTCGGTCCATGAGTGTGAGATATGTTGACGAGGCGAGATTTATGCCTTAAATCTTTAACAAAAACGTGTACGAATATCTCTCACAAGAGAAATTTCGATAAAATTTATAGTGGCTGCCACCAGCCCCTGTGGTGTGCCAATGTCTTCATGAGAATTGGCCTTTGCTCGTGAGTCAAGACGAACCCATGTTAGTCCATGGTTTCTGTCTGGAGCTTCTTGTTTGTAAAGATCGTGTTGTCTATCTCATCGCCCTGTTTTTTCAGAGACAATCTGCTCTTCAAGACTAGTTTTAAGATCTTGTATTGATTGCACTAAAGTTTACAAGCCTTTTCCATCTGCCTGTGAGCTCGTTGCCCTTCCTCAAATGTTTCAGTATAATGAGTTACAGACTTAAGGTTATTATTTTGACCCATGGAGATTGGTTTGTTTTTATCAGTTTATATCACACACTCTCAGGCTGCGCTTGTAGAAACCTACTGGTATCATAGGACCTCATGTGTCAGTAAGATGTAATGGATAGGTCTGGAAGTATAGTTTGTTTGATCTATTATCCAATGCCTTTTCTGCTGACCTGTCTTTCCTCATCTTCCATCGCAGCCGGCGGTTGCGGGCTGTCTTACAGGGCAAATTGCAGCATCACCCGTGCTACGACATAACTCTGGCGGGAATGAACATGCTTTCGAGTCTGCCACTCCAGAAACTTGTAGTGGGTCAATGGAGGTCATAGTCTCTCAATATTATTCTGCTTGTGATTCTGATTTTGCAATTTCAGTCAATAGAATGAGGTTATTGTTACTGCCATATGTTGTAAATTGGAAGAACTGCATGTTTCACCTGTCTTTGTTCCATAAAGGAAGGAACTTCAACCAATTTTAAGGAAACGTTACTGTTTTTAGGAGAACCGGCACTTGAAAAACTAAGAATGATATAGCAGATATTGCTTGTGTGCCAACAATGTGGAACTACAGAACTTGCCAGTTTTTGCTGCTTTTGCTTTTTGAATTTTTCCTCTTGAGAGCTGTTCTCTGATGCTGCTTTGCTGTTAACTGAGCATTACTGAATGCTATTGTTTTTTGCTTGACAGGTGGCACCGTATAAGCCTCCTACCAGAGGTACGTTGGATGGAAAAGGAAGAATAGGTGGGTCAGGTTATAGCCTTCAGACATCGACGGAATTAGTGAAGGTGCTCAATCGGATCTGGAGTCTTGAAGAGCAGCATGTGTCTGACAAATCAATGTTGAAAGCTCTGAAATCAGAACTGCATCAATCTCACTCTAGAATTAAAGAGTTGGTGCGGGAGAAGCAAAAGGATAGGCGAATAATGGATGATTTGATGAAGGAATTTGCAGAGGAAAATTGCGGTAGGAAGCGAAGGGAACAAGAGAGAATTGAAGCTGAAGCTGAATTGCTGAGGGAAGAGACAGAGAAAGAGAGAAAGCTGAGAAAGCATTCAGAAAACCTGCACAGGAAGCTGGCCAAAGAGCTTTCTGAACTGAAGTCCGCTTACTCTACTGCTCTGAGAGAGCTCGAAAGAGAGAAGAAAGCTCGGATTTTACTAGAAAATCTTTGTGATGAGTTTGCTAAAGGAATAAGAGATTATGAACTGGTGGTGAGGTCTTTAAAGCATGGGCCCATAAAAGAAAGCGTTGTTAGGGAAAGCCTTGATCGCCTGATTCTCCACATCTCAGAAGCGTGGCTTGACGAGCGTACACAAATGAAGCTTGCAGAATCTCATGATGATGTCGCTGGAAAGGACACTGTTGTGGACAAATTAAGTTCTGATATAGAAAGTTTTCTTCAAACTAAACGATCGGCTGCATCAAGTAAGAATGGTGAGGTCGCCTTGAATGGCACGAAAGGAAGGTGCTTTCACCGGCATTCTTTGGAATCATTTGCTTTAAAAGAGGCTGGAAGTGCACCTCCGGTGGCCCATGACGACGACCGTTCTTTCGACAGCGATTGGCAATGTTTTGTACAAAGTAATAAAGTGGATGCTAAAGAAAGTAAAGAGAGCTATCAACGAACTGGTGCTAACGCTTCCCACAGCCATCTCGCTGATCTAGTTAGATCGAGGTCGTCAGACAAAGACTTGAGATGTGAAATCACGAAGTCCGGCGATCCGTCCGCTATGCCAGAAGCATGCAACGGTGGAACTGGGGAAAACGTAAAGACTGGAGAGGAGAACCGATCAGGACTAAATGATACAGAGACGTATGGGATGAGCACTAATGCTGGATACTGCCAGCATGGAGAACACCGTGGATCGAATGCAAATGGTTCTTTTGATCATATGATTAGAAGCCACTCATTGCGTCTGAAAAGCGCTAGTACTCGTCCTGGGAGCAACTCACGGGACAAGCATCGCGGTTTGCCTGGATACGCAGGTCAGGTGAGTCCAGTGCAAAAGTGGCCATCAAAAGTGCCTGTGCCGGAGCCTGGCAAAATCACGTCTTCTTTAAGATGGCCGAAAGGGTTGAAGGAAAATGCGCTGATGGCAAAGCTGCTTGAAGCACGGATAGAGGGTCAGCATTCCCGTTCGAAGGCTCACAGAGGTACTGCATAGGTTGAAGGTACTTGTAAATTGTAGTTACAAGTGACGGGCTTCATAGTCTAGAGAATATGGTATTAAAGTGATCATCAATGTTAAATCTACTTTCTTCATAGAGTTTTTGTCCGGATAATTAACAATGGTGTAGAAAGCTTAAAGCTTATAGAGCAATAGCTGGACTGCAATAGTATTGACAGCAAAGTGGAGTAATGAACATCTTGCACCGGCACAATCGGCTACAAGAGCGCTTCAGTTAGCGGGTCTTTATGCTTGATTCTGCGATTCTAGGGAGTTGAGCATTAGAAGATAAACAATCAGATGCTTCCCTGGATTGATTTACAGGAAAGGTAGAGAACCCATCAGTTTCTGCTATTGATACCAGGCACATCTATCAAAGATTATGCTAGAGCCACTTCTAGGGTTAATTATAGGCAGGTTAAGAATATCCTCATCTCATCTACGATGTGGATTTTGTTCTTGTGATACCAATTACTATATCTGATATCAGAGAGTTACAATAACCATTTGCTTTATGGTGATTTGACTGCATAGTTCCGCTAACTCTTGAGGTTACTATAATAGCTAACTGTGAAATGGGACCGTTGGCAATTCCTCTAAGAGCTTAATTTGTTAGATGAAAGCGTGATATGATATTTAAATGCAACCGTTGGCAATCCCTTCTGTGTACACTGGACTATGACCTTATGACTAAGCGAGTGACTATATAAGACGAGAGACAAAAGGGCCCCTAGAAAGATCGAAGCTTAGGACCTCTTACTCCAAGATATGTAAAATCTGGGGAGACCGCCATTAGCTATTTTAAAAATTTAAGTTGTTAAATGAAGGTGTTCAATATTAGTATTTGAATACTAATTAGACAATGCACTTGAAATTTTTGTGGTTACAAGTTACGCCAACGAGGTCAAAACCTTACGCAAAAACTTTCTTTATATTTAGACAAAAATACGATGAAACACGAAACTTTGGTGTAATCTAACCAATGTAAAATTAAAAGAAATATCACGGTGCGATATATGTATCATGGGAAATATTTTGTGGGACTAATGAGAGTTAATCAACTCCTCTATTTTCTACAGCTCACTGTCTTATCTTTTGTCCAGTTGGACATTTTCTGTTCATTGTGGCATGATGCTACGAGTTGATGCACACGAATCTGGTTAAGCATTCTTGGAGCAATTGATTGCCCTCTTCATGCGAATTTGAACAAGGCATCTGATAAAGAATTGGGTAGGACTTACCACTTGCATTCTCTCTTTTTGCATAAAAACGCCAATCATGCAGTAACAGCAGTCCAGTCATGATCATCTACAGGGATGGTCATTCATCAACACCTCCCTCACATAGTGTGCTCATTGCATAGGAATCTCTCGCATCTTGCTAGCAGAGCTACGCCCAAATGGTCCTAGGATTAGGCGCACAATACAAGAAATAGAGTGTGAATGGAGAAAGAGAAATCGGACAGGCAAGATTTGCATTGGTTAATGCTTTAATTGGGACTACATCTAGCAAATAATTCCATTATAATTAGAACTTCTCACCTATCTTTTATAACTCTCAATTATAAGAGAAAGATATTATATATGAATGACACAAAAAAAATCTTAGGGATTGAAAAAGCCCTAAGCCACTCAGTAACTATTTATGGGCCTAAATCCAAACTACTAATAAAATACAAACTTGCACTATAAAAGCCTTTTGACGCCCTTGTGTATCTACAAACCCTAAAGGGATAGCCATCCCTCGGACCCTCGTGCCTTCTTGTCAATAGGGAGTATATGAACCACACTCAATAAATGGACGGTTTAAACTAGGAGAACCGTAAAGAATTACTTCTCCACGACCCGTCTCTCATCGATCGTGCTAAACTCGAACCGGGCCTTGAGGCTCAACCTTCTTCAAGACGCAAGTGTTGAATCCTTACGTATGAGAGATGATCAATAATGTCTAGTTAATGAATTTTAATGGCAGACAACCTGAATATTAGGTCGAATATATTTTCTATGTACCAAAAGGGGTAAGACCATTTATTTTGATTTTGCCAGATGCGGGCACTTTCAAATCCCAAACTTTTGACTCACCATCCGAAGCATCAAGTTTTGAAACGGAACCTTGCTTTCCCCTCTCCAATTGAAACCAAAGTCGGGAATGTGAAATTTTAATCAGATGACGTCAAGTTTCCCCACTCAGATCATGGGGTCGCTCCAGTCAAACTGCAAAGGCCCCGATCGTTCCAATCCAAGTGCCCCACTTGAGCGGCTCAAAACAAGTTATGCTACTGCTTGAACCAATGATATCACCCGTCATTGGAAAGTGATGGAAGGAGATACCTATTTAAAAAATATTGCCACTAATTCAACTTTTCTTCGGAGCCTCTCTTGTATTTTATTGTTCTTGGACAAGTATAGATCACAAGAGAATGTTCCTAACGCATCTCTGACGGTTGTGACGAATTCAATTTATTTTTGAGAAAATAACACGAATGATTTCTAAACTTTGGTCTAATGTCCAATATCGTCTCTAGACTTTAATTCATTCGATGTAATATCTGAATTTTAGCCTAACGTGTAACGTCGTCTTTAAATTTTTAATTGTGGTCACTGACCATTTGGTACGTATTCAATTTAGCTCTTGAACTCTATGAAAATGCTCAATGTTGTCTTTCGATCAATTCAAATTAACAAAAATTGTTGATTTGGTTTTCAATCCGGTACGTTTGCATGGTGGATAAAAATAATGTTATACGTGGATTATCCACGTAAAATATTCAATTCAAATTATACAATAATATTTCTTTTAATCTTTCTAATTTGTTCAATTGGGACAAATGAGTATCCATGTTATTTGATATCTTGACTTGAGTTGAATATCTTATGTGGATAATCCACGTATAATGTTATTTTTTGATTCACCGCTCAAACTTATCGGATTGAAAAAAAAATTAGTAATTTCACTGACTTGAATTAATGGAATGATAATATTGTTATTTCATATAGTCTGGGGACTAGATTGAATATTTACCAAAATTTCACGGTCCATATTGAACAAACTACAAATTTAGGGATGGCATCAGGCCAAAGTTCAGGAACCATTTGTGTAATTATCTCTTACTTTATTTATCTTTGTAACAGAAATCAGAAAATATTTAGTGATTTTAAAGAAGGTACTCGTTAACGGGTGACCAGGAAAACATTTCGATTTTAAAAGCACCAATAAAAAGTAGTAAAACTAAAAAATTGTGAATATCTAGTTTACTTAATTGTTTAACCAGCACTTATTAGCAAAACCCACAAAAAAAAAAACTTATGCTAAAGTGATTTTATCTTTTGATATTCTACTCACATTGCTTGCTGACTGAGTTCCCTAAAGTTGCTTGCTTACATAACGCCACATCGCGAGCATTGAGATTCTCTATTTATAACAAAATGAACGGTCGAGATCGAATCTGGAGGCAGCTCGGCCCTAATATTTTCTCCTATTTAAGGACCAACAGAAGGCAACATTGGACATCATCAACCAATTCAATCAACTTTCCATCTATTTTTGGTTGGGGGGAGACAAGGACGTAGGTGTCCTAAAGGGCTCTCTGCACTCCATTTCTGAAGGGAGATGACGGGTGAAACACAGCTGCTCGTTCATGGACACCTTTAGACATGGGAACAAATCTGTGTTTGGGGGGTTCTTTCGATCATCGTGTCTAAGGGCTTGCATGAACTTGGAGATGAGGTTACCTTGATCCCTTTCGTATTGGAGTGAAGGGAGCTCTTCAGGTACGCTCCTAACCCATCTCCTTTCCTCATCTTCTCATTCCCCTTTTCGGAACTTTCATCATCTTGACAACCCAACGGGACGAAGAAATCGATACATACATTCACCATTTGCATGAACTTTGGACGACTACCGATCATTCATTTGCGTGTGTCGGATCGCTACAGATGAATGCAAAAAATGGTGAGGATGTCTATCTTTTCGTTTAATATATTCTAACACTTCTCTCCATTTTCTCCTACTCCATTTCCACCGGGAGATGTGGAGTGGAGGAGTCGAACTTTTACTATGTATGTTACATGACGTGCCGGATGAATCTCGAGACCGATGATCTTCGGCTGTCCTGTGTCCAGTTTGGAGGGCGACTGCGTTTATTGGTGATTGGAATCTTCTCTGGGCTTCACGGTGCTCGAAAGGAGATGCTCCTCCGACTCTGCTGGTGAAGCGAGAAGGGCACACCACTATCTACCATCTATGGCTTACCCTCGGAACGGTCGGGTTATATGAACAGCTAGTTGTTGTCTCTGGAGATGGAATTCTTCATTAGTATAACTGGGCGTGATGTATATAGATCGAGAGATTACCAATTGTCTGCTACTGTAGCCATAGCTCCAATCCTTTGTCTGCAGATGTCTGTCAAAAACTGGAATTCAACACGAGCTTGTAAGTCGAAGCGGCACGATTCTGTCCAGTTTTTGTGTAAATAAGATGTCTTGCTTACTTACGGTGGCATGATTTTTGTTTTGGATGTATTAGAGGAATTCATTTGGCATGTGCAAGATCCACACATATACGGAGTATTATACACACAAAGTTACGTACGCAGAAACATACGAGCTGCACCCGACGACAGCGAAAAGAGCACTGAGAAATGTACGAAAAAATTCATTCCCCTGGTTCAAGTGACACGAAGCCGCCGTGGCGACCACCAACCCCCTCTATAATAATTTTCCATTCTTTGGCTCTTGTATTCTTGGGTGTCGGTGGACAATTCAACGACCGACCTACCAACATTAGCTCTCGAGAAATGTCGGGGTTTTGAAACCGTCATCATTGATTTACATTATCCATGGCCAAAGTCCTCCCGGACAGCACGGAGCCAGGATCGTCATTCATGATGCTGGCCATAGAAATCTCGTCGCAACTTGCCTTCATGGGAAGTCAAATCTGCCCAAGTTCATTCCACCTCCAAATTAGCAACTAGTGGAAATGATTCACATAGAGAGACAATGGTGCAAGACAGCCCATGCAAACCTTCATGTTTTGGAAATGCTACATAGCTTTCCTGGATGAAGTTAGCGTTGACTTGGGGGAATTACGACGAGTTTAGTGCAATCCGGCCTCAACTCAAGCTTTAATCCCATCAATCAAACCAATCAGCTTTCAGCTTCCATCATCAAATTTTCCTGGATAACACGAGGTCGTAGAACCAATCAATTTTTTTTATTTGACAAAAAAAAAAAACAAGTAAACGTAGTAAGTTCATCTCGGGCGACTTACTTTTAGATTTTAAGAGAGAAGTGAAAATTGACTAGTATGAAGAGGGTGATTAGGCAAATTTCAAGGATGATGGGAGAAGCCTGGTCTGGAGAATAGTTTTAGGAGCGGTCTTCTGCGGGAATTAGTTCTTTAGAGAGATTGGACTTGGACAAAAAGCCCCAGCAAAGCCTGTGAGGCCGAGATCGTCTTCAATACTCGACCCCAAATCTCGAGATTATGCGTGAAATCACAATCAATAATGACCCTTAAATAGAAAAGTTAATAGAGAGGATTATGCTCATCGATCTGTAATCCTAGATTTTGCGAAAAGCCATCGAAGGCATGATCCAACCTTTCCTTTATTTCCAGATCTCCTTTGGATTTCTTCGCAGTAAATGCTGCTTCTGTAACGAGCCACAGTCCCATCTAAAGCTCCTATTTAAGAACATATGCCTTCTCCGGTCAAAGGTTCATTCATAAGTTCTCTCCCTCGGAGTGATTAGGTTTTTGAGTTTGTGCTGTGCCGTGTAATTATACATGTGTACAGATCAGAGCTCCTTTCACACCAAATCTGAAAGGAGATGATGGCAGATTGCAGCTGCTGGTTCATGGACACCCCATGGGATGTCCTGACCAAGAGAAGACTAAGCTACATATTTCAGAGGCATCCCTAGGGTTTGCATGCGCTTGGAGATGAGATTGCCTTCGTCGTTTCGGCTTGGAGTGAAGGGAGTTCTGATTCGCACGCACGTTTCTTTCAAGCTATAATCTGCATGTCCATGTTTGTAGATACTTATATTTGTTAAATAATTTCACGGCAAGAATATCATCCACGTTTCACGACCGAATTACGTGGGGCGCACGTACGACATCCGGGGTTGCCGGTTTTGGTCGGGCGGGGCATTTCCATTCGACCCGGGGCTTTCTTGCAGGGTGTTCACGGGCCTTCAGCTAGTCGGATCTTCACGCCCCCACCTGGGGTTATCCTATTTCGGACCGTACGCGTGCATATACGTTGGTCTGGACTTTTTCAGGAAGGTTTGCGACTTGGATGCATGGCGTGTCTGCTGGAACCACGAGGAACAAAAAGGAGAGAGAGGTCAGAAAGAGTCAACAAAGCTGCCGTAAGATAGCGGTTTGATTGAAAGCGTGGTTTAGAGATTACAAACATCGTTATAAATCTCGTGACCAATTTTTGTTTAAAGAGTCCGTTACGTCATTGTAGCTTTTGACTGAACGGGTGCAAAAATGAATGCCAGTACGGCAGAACCTAAGGTTGGACATCGATACGGTTGGGACTCCTATTAAATCTCCACAATAAGCTATTATGATTGATTACAGCACATCAAGATAATTTACTTCATAGTGTCTTCGTTTTCACGAGATTACCTGCCTACAGAGTGAGAGATATACATCTTTGACTCTTGTCGAGCTGAGAGCAGAACTTTTGTATCTAACTCATAAAGGCTAGAAATTATTAAGGCATTCCGGGCTCGATAAAAAACCAAAGCAATCAAGGGTTATCCGTTAGGTAGGAAATTTGTTGAAACATGTTAGATATGCCGCATGCTAGTTGACAGGTCAACGGGAAAAACATGATATGGTTATGAAACGTACGGCAAAATGTTGTTACAATATACCAGTCAGACTTACAAGGGCCTTGACAATGTGATTTTCTCGGCTACCACTAAAAAAATAATTTTCTACGAAGGAGGGAGATGGTACTATGAGGAACGGGGTTACATAAAAAAGTCATAAACCTATTGTAATGGATATTAATTTCATTTTTTATATAGCGATTGAGTCTTAAACTTTGTATTTATGCTAATTCCGATCAATTGACTGACTTGGGCTGGCCGGTCGTTCGATTGATTGTGTAATTTTTATTCTGTATTTGCCTCCAGGCGATGCAAAAAAAAATTAAAATAATATTATAAATAGCACAGGTCTTGTCAAGTGTTCAGAGAATAAATTGGGTACAATTGCCCAAAAAGGTCTAGGATGCAAGTGAGCGAAAAAAAAATGGTTAAAATTGAAATGGCACAATTGCAAATGTTAGGACCTTTTTGACAATTTCCCGACAACTAAAAATTTTGGGGTACCAAGCTTTTATCTGGCAATATTTGACAAGGTTGTAATTTTCTCTTTAGCTATTTTAGAGTAGGACGGACTGTCGCGACCTCAAAAAAAAATCGAGATTCCAAATTTTAGGTTAATAGATTATGGAAGTTAATTAATCTAAATTAATAAACTTAGCTCGAACGCTCCAAGTCTACCAAAACTTGACTTATGGCTTCAATGTGATCATTAGACAAAAGATTTTAATTTTGAAAGTCGCCACTAATCATTTTGGCGTAAGTTGAATTAGATCACCTAAATAAAGGATTGGGAGGAGTAACTTCAATGTGAAGAAACTAGAGATCAATGACTTCAGGACTTAGTTATATTAATTTTTCAATAATGTCATTGATACTACAAGTTCATGAAAAAAATGTTCCAATTTGACATATGCAGGAATTATCTTACTTGAAGTTAAAGTGTAAATTTTTTTGCTTTTCTTATATGACATGTGAAGAATAAACCTCATAGCAATGCATGCAATGAATGTTTTTTTTTGTAAAAAACATGAATTTTCATTTTTTAGATGTAATCTTAAAAAAAATGTGAGTTAACATAAAGATTTACAAGACTGATCACACATGCAATTAGCGACAGTGATGTGAATTCTTGACAGATATAATTTAAGCATGGATATGAGATGATATATCCAATAAGATTTAGATTGGGATTCATAATCATATCAATTTAAGCAAACAAAAACTTTTTGATATTCTAAAGATCAGAATCGTTACCTACTACCTAGAATCAAACCTTATAAGTGTGTTGTTGATCAGGATTTCAGATCACAACTTAAACGACTGGGATGGATGCAGTTTTATGGCGCCTGAAGGAGAGAATGGCGCATGGTTGGCACTGAGTTCAACTTTTAAATCTCTAAAACCCTCCTCTAAAAAATATGCTCTATGACTGGTTCCATTGGGATTTATTCATAATCTTCTCAAAGAATTCATCCTCCTTTTTAGTCTTTATTCTATCTCCCTTTTTTGAATTTATTCCAAGAACCCACCTTTTCTCATACATCTTCGTTTCTCATTTACATTTCTGCTTTCTCAATCAACTCTTCTTCATCTTACACTACTCTATACAATTCCTTCTATTATCTTCCTTTCCTTGGACTCAACTCTTTTCATCGCTCTTCTCCATCAACTCTTTTCAATCTATCTCTTCTTTCTACATGGTACTTTCTTCTACTCTGTTCTAATTTCTCCACTAACTCACATTTCAATTATTGCAAAATAGTCCTTCAAATTTTAAATATTTGCATTCTAGTCATTGAAGTCCTTAAGGATTACAATTCAGCTCTGGAAGATAAAATATTTCTTTTAAATCAAGCTTTCATAAAATTTTCAACATATTTATACCCAATGCTTAGCCATCGCCCGTCAATTTAAGCTCAATCCTCCGCCACAAACCAGAATGAGATGCCATGAATAAAATATGAAAAATGGATTTAATTATTTTTTGCAAGAACTAAATTAGTTCTAATTTCTTTTTTAGAAAAAGTGATTAAAAAGATTAGTCAACAGAGGACATTATATATCTATAAGTGTGATATATAAACGAATGCCAGTCATAATTAACAACTTGAAATGCAAGTTATGCTATCCGGTCCAAAAGCACGACTTGGGTGGGTTGGAATAGCAGTTTCATTCTCGTGCCATGGAGTGGGGTCCACAGCAAGTTAGCGGCCACACGTAATCATGTTGGTGATGAAATGTCGTATCCTTAATCCTCTTAGCAATAAGTGTTAGGCTCGGTAGCAATCTCGCTTCGCCCTTCAGACACGGCATTGATCTGATCTAGTGGTGCCAAAATGACTTGACTGTAGCTAGCGGCATAGAAGACTAAGGACGATCGAGGTTTAACGGTCAAATGCAGTAGTTTATCTTCACTTTGAGCAGAACGAAGCCCCAATCCGCACGGGATGTAGAAATCGAGAAAGCTCTTACAAATGTTAAACTCAAGGAGCTTTTAGTTATGGTTGATGTTGTTAGTAAAGTTGATGGCACAATCGGGGTTAGGTAAAATGAAAGAGTACAGATCGTAACGGATTTACTTGTGGTACTAAAAGCGACTTTTATATAATGACGAAAGCTTCTCATATTTACTGCCCTTTTCTTTTTAGGTGAGTAACAAATGGTGTGAATTCTTTCTCTTGAGGCAACTGCCCGTTTGTTTGTTTGTTTTTTTTTTTTCCATGTTGTAGACATGTTGATTCTCCGCAAGACAAAGATCTAATTATCTTCATCTAAAAAGGGAAAATACAATGGTTTCAGTTGTTTGTTTCGCAAAAAAATGAATGATTAAATGATCGTTGTGTCGCTTAAAATAATTGATCAATGAAAAAGTTTCAGTACGTGCAATAATATATTTCACATTTTTCAGTGAACGATAAAAAAAATCTTTCGTCATTATTTTATGACAAGATAAGATGATTACTCAAAAAAATATCTTTTAAATATTCGCAAGAAATTTAGCATTGTGCGTTTCATCTCCATAAATGAGGACCCGGGGAACCAACACGGAACATGGTTCGAAAGAGCTAAAGAATTATGAAGTTTCATTTGCCACCGGCAAATAGTATTGGTTTTTTTTTTTTCAAGCCTTGTCCGACCAGCATGGGTTAAGGGTTCTTCGGTACAACGGGGAAGAGTCAGGCAGCTTGACCTCGAAAAGGGTGGGTCCCCCTTACTGCTCCAGAATTATGCGTAGCGATAAATTCAACAGCGCATCTGCAATGGCATTCCCGGCACATGCACGCACCGCGGACAAACGAAGGAATTAACCTGAAAACCGAAACGAACCGGTATTGAAAAATCGGAACTTTGAACGTCGAACGTACTCACAAATCGAGATTTTTGTTGCCAAAAAGCATCCCGGCTTCCCCGCCGTCTCGTCCTCCCATTCTTAAGATAACGCAGCCACAAAACCTCTTCGGGGCTTCGATTCGTCTCCTCGTATACATCCTTTGTATATCTTGTTTGTTCTGGGTGACGCGACGGGCTTGCGGGTGGAGATGGGGTTCGCGATCTGTTTGACCCATGAGGTCGAAGATGGAGCCGCAGTTCTCTGCAGACGTCGCATGGGAACTTCGGTTTCGCGTCAAAGACAGCAAACTTCTCCGAACCGTGTTGCACTCCGGACGAAGTCGTCGGTGGGCCGTCCGATGCACGATCGGATGCGACGGCGGCTGTTGCACCAGTATTACTGATTGGGTCGTCCAGAGGAGTAGGAGGCGAGAAGACGGTATGGAAGGAGAACGGTTAATTGTTTTTTTCTTTCCGTCCTTTCTTTTTGCCATTTTGAAGTTTTGCATCTTTTTTTCTATCTTGATATGAACTGGTAGTTGAGGAAAACAATACGAAGAAATATGATGTTGGCTTTTCTTAAGTTCCGGTCCTCTGGTATATATGATGTTTTCGGTGGTTCGATGCTCGGTTTGACAGCTCCCATCGGATGGTGGTTTATTCTTAATCTCTAACTGTTTCTTTATGGGTTTATTCTGTGAGTGTGCTAGGAAACAGTGGAAGAAAAGGGTGTGGATATGTCAAAAACTAGAAGCTTTGTGTTCGTTTTGGAAATGTTTAGATTGACTCGGTCGTCTCAAAGGAGAGGTGAATTGCACGTGACCGGTTTTCCACAGTTGGACAAGAAAAAAGATCTATACACGCATTCCAATGTTACCATGTTTTCTCGGAAACGATATTTAGAATGAAAAGCAGTCCTTTAACATGTCGAATTATAAAACGGTTAGTTATCACACTTTCATTTCTTCGCGTTACAATCTAGAACAAACGACGTCGTTTGCCAAAAAATGACTCGACTCTGAAACGTGCTTTTACAAATCAGACTAAATATAAAAAGGCTAAGTTCTTTGGATGTAGTATGCGTCTGAAAAAGCTAATTTTACCTGCTAGATGTACTTGTGTTACTAGAACATTCACTGGAATCATAATGGGCGTGTACATTTCATATCTGAACCACAATTTCTTTGCTTAACAAAACAAACAATTCTTGCTAGCTTTAATTATCGTTTGAGATTCTGCGTGGACATAGCACATAGTATTGTTTATTGTAGTGTTCTTGTTTCGAAGATTTCTACACCTTGGACCTGCCATTTTGAAACATTGGTAAGTCAGAAATCCTAGCCTACTGATCAGGATAAGGGATACATGTCATGACATTTTGCACTTCCATGGAACTAGCGATAGGGGTTTGTGGGTAAGGTAGCAACTTGCAAAAATAACATCCTATCTAAGTGGTTCAAGGCCTATATTTATTCCTTGTTCTCACGAACTCAAACTTTATGAACTAGTCCTTACCAAAAAAAAAAAAAAAAAACTTTATGAACTAGTCCTATGTGTGCAGTCTTACGTTACTCAATGGCCGAATCCTGAAATAGTTGATGGACCAGTTCTACCTTGCGTCAGTTTCTAATGTTACTTAGCGTCATTGGCGGTCCTAAGCATACATCGATTCATCATTCAGCTCTGACTCACTGTATGCCCTGAGGAGCAGATCTTAATGAGCCTGACAGGGATGGACTGTGATGCTGTGAAACAGGATGACGCAGAGCAATAGGTTGAAGAATCACGCATCAGGTACTAAAGTTTCTTTTAGTGTGTGTCCTTGTAGTTTTCCTTCTTCACTGGTTTCCTGCACATAAAGCTGGGGAGATCAGAGATTAAGAGAGTAAGAAGATGGTTGGAGAAAGAAAATCAGGGACAGATGGTTGTAATATAGCTAAACTGGCGTTCAAGATCCTGCATTATTATATGTACGGATGTCAAGACTGTATTGGCCACAATGACGCCAAAAATACCACTCTTTCTCTTGATACTTCACCAATCATAAAGTTGTAATCCTATACTACAATTGTCGGAGTTTGGTTAAATGCATTGGATGTACACCGAAACTTGTAGCCATCTTTTTGTCATATGACACTAAACCCATCTGGTAATCGTTAGGCGATTGAATCAGAAGTAGCAACTGACTTTTTTTTTCAGGCGAGGCATGGACCTCTCCAAACAGTTTGAAAATAGCACATGCACATCAGCAGTCCTATTTAGCTGCAACAAGTCCATTCTT
>JAGVVM010007850.1:0-18886 GCA_019149425.1 Psidium friedrichsthalianum | reverse complement strand
TTCACTTCGTAGGGTCTCCACATCATTTAGCTCGAAGGACTGCACGTAGCACTCGTCCGGCCACGAAAACACGAAGACGTCTGGGTCATTAGACCCAAGCACGAAGGCCTGCACTTCTCTCCGTTCTGGACCCAGGCTTACCAACTCCTCCCGTTCTCTCCCTCCTCCCGAGAGTCTCTTGCTTTTGTCGCCTTCATACCGACCATCCTCCTAGTTGGGTCTGTAAGTCCCTAGAGTGGGCAAAGCATTCTGTTTGAGTAGTCTTCAAGAAGTCCAAGCGAACTTCGACAAGGTCAGCGCCTCGCTCTTTCGCTTTCCTTATCGAGCCCTACATCTGACCAAAGGAGTCCCCCCATCATCGGTGCACATAGTAGCATGGAGCTCCTCCTCCTTAACTGAACTAGTAACAACATTTAGTATGAACCGCCACAGTGACAGCACATACCCTGTGAGATTCATAAATGGCTCCTCACCAAACAAATTTCCGTTGAATATCTTTTGGACGATGATCGGAATAGGTATGCCAAGGTACGAGTCCCCGCCGATGTAGAACACGTTCTCAATAAACTGAGGATGACTGAGCAGCCACTTTCGCTGGAATTCATAAGTCTCATACGTAGATTAAAAGCGTCTGCGTAGTAGGTTTCAGGGGTTGTGGAGTAAGAGAACCCGGTCCCTATCGCACATCGACGAATATCATGTTGATGTCCTGCGTCCATGCATACGAGTTGAAATGCAACGATGGTGAGATCCCATTATATCCCACATAAATGAAGGCCAGTGGACCACCTTCGTAGAGGGAAAGCGAAGAAATTCTGGAGCAGTTCTCAGACGGCAACCTCTGGGATTCCACGAAGTAGTAAAACAGCCGCGATTCGTTCGATGCTCATACACCTATGTATCCAATTTCGAGATAACAGGGAGAGTTCGCGATCGTAGCCCGGCAAGCTCTTGACGACATTGAACGAGACGGCGACAACACCGGAGAAGGTCAGCAGTAGATGGACGCACGACTAAGATCTCCCGGCTGCGCGCAAGCCGCCACCTCCGGCTATCGTCGAGTTCGTCACGCCGCGGCAAAGCTCCACCTATCTCGAAACGAACTCGGCTAATTTAGTATCAGCAGGTTCTTCGGATCAACCTCCGAGAGCTCGTCTAAGTCCCTGACCGCCAGATCTGTAGCCTCTTTTCTATATCTTTGACTCGCGAAGAATCTCAGTAACGCCTCCAGAAACGTGTAGATGTGGGAGGTCCTTGAGAGATGTTCTCAGTCGGGACTCCCTCTTCCTCTTCGCGAGGCTCCCTCATTCATCTCTCCTCCTCGAACCAGACGGCCTCGCTAAACTTGACTCCATTCTTCGGGAAGGTCCCGGGAAAGACGTTCCCGAGAGCACCGAGTGTAGCCCACCTGCAATGGATGGCCTTGAGCTCCCTGTTCTCGGCGAACGTCACAGGGTCTGCAGGTAAACCCAGCAGCGTCCCGACACAGAAACTTTGTGGTACTTGCTAGCCATTGTCGAGAGAGGAGCTCGGTCGAGGGATGTCATGTTTCGGATTATCTAGAAAAACCTGCATCTCTGTGGAAAGCCATATCCCGTTACGGTGAGGAAACCGCTTTCTCATTCGGTCGGCAAAGCGCATGTACTCTTTGAATCCTACCACCTTCACTTCGCACGCCTTGTCACCCATCCTTACATGCATGCTCAAAAGTGGCCAAGGAACCCATGGCTTGTGGTCAGACCAAACGAGCTTTTCAATCTCCGACACGAGCTTCTCCGTGGCTTCCTGTGGCCATCTTTCGGGGAGACCTGTGAGGACAATCTTTGCAGCTTCCGCGCCAAAAGCAGCATGGCGTGCCATATTCATTAAGCCGCATGTGTACTCTGTTTTAAAACTCATCATCTAAATAAGCAATGCTGCGCCTCAAGACTTCCTTGACAAATAGAATTGCCTCGCTCTTCCTTGCAACCTCCCAACACAACGACATCACCTTCTCTATCCTGCTAACGCTAGACTTTAAGCCGACACAGTCCATATCAACTAGAAGGTCAACCACATCACTAACCTCTTGTGCTCCCTCCATCAACTTCTTCGTCCAACCACGCCTCAGCACCATCATGAGCTTTATGAATGTTGGTATTTGTCCAGATACCGCGGCGACATGAAGGGCCCTGTTTTTTAATTATGATGCAACTCAAGGGGATTTTGTTGGTTGCTTCATGGATCTACTCGCAAGCATCTCCCCAGTAGATCCTCATAACGACCGCAACCCCCTTCTATACGATGGTGCTGACGATGTCAATCGTCTTCGGAGCGGGCTTCACCCCATGTTTCCTCATGATAGTGGAATCAGAGAACTACATCAGAGGGGTAAGAAGAAAGCCGGTGGCCTCCCAAAGCTGCATCTCGCCTTCCTTATAGTTATCCTCGGGGCGGACGGTGATGAGGCTCAGGTGATCATCGTCGCGGACGACATTGTCCACCGTCCACTTCGGCGCCTTCTTGTTGCTTTCCTTCTCCTTGTCACATGCCAGTACAGATCCGAGAGAAAGCGGGCTTTGAAAAATGGAGATGAGAGTTAGAAGAGAGTGCGGCCGAGGTCGAGGAGTTGCTGGTCAAGGCCCCCGTCCAGCAATGCAAGCCCCCCCTCCAGTCGTCGGGTTCGTGGGTGTTGTCGTCGAAAAAAACAGATGTTGAGAGCCCCTCCTCCCTCTCGTCGTCACCGTCCCCTACCTTTCTTAGCATTGATGAGAACAAACTCATTCCTCCCCTCTCCACCAGCTACCAGCCTTCCCGTATCCATAAACGCAACTTCCCCCGCGTGGCCGTTGCAGTTGCCAATGCCTCTTCTTCTAGCTGGCCACGTGAATTACCTTCTTTTGACCCAGTCCTCTCTGACTTTCTTCCCATCTGACAAAATGTGTTGAACCATCATCCGGTCAGGTGTCCATCCGTCCCCCTCACTAATCTAAGTTCCACCGAGAGATAAAGAAAGAAGTGGGTCCCCCTTCGTGTATTCATTCCCCCTCATATCAGGAGCTCATCCCCCCTTTTCTTTATTCCTTCGTCTTTTCCTTTGTTTCGTGTGCTCACCAAACACATGGGCACCAACCTCCCTCAGTAAGTTTGAAACTTCAACTTGGATTGGTTGGTCAACCAAGTCACGGTCGCTCATAAAGACAATGAGATCTAGGTTTGTTGCTTGATGTATTTCTTCAAACAGAACGGCCTGCTTTTGACGCCCACTTTGTGTAAATAATTATGAGGCCCTCAATAGTGACTTTCGTGTAACTATTGTAAAATGGAATTTCCGCTTTAATGGCAATATGCTTCACTAATCAATGGCATCAGCTCTAAGAGTCTCATCACGGTTAAGGCTAGTTCCAACCTTCTTTGCATTTTCATTCTCCTTAACAGCCACCGGTAGAATTTTGGATTGAGACTTCCCTGATTTGTCCTTGCCCACACCAAGAGGGTACTGAGCAACATGAATCTTAGAGAATGCACTTCCATTTCCAAAATCCAAACTTTTTCAGGACAAAATATTTTGATCGGATTCAAAAACAATCTTGGGCCAGTATAAAACTTTGGACTATCAGAGGAAAATGTCACAACTCAAAAGATGCAAAAATCAAACATTACATACTAAAATGAATTTTCAACCATTTTTACAATTAATCTAAAAATGAGATTAACAAAGCAATTCCTGATTTTAGATTGATTTTTGCAGATTTTCTTTGGCCAAAATGAAGAGAAAATTAAAATAAAAATACTGACTACTCTTCTTTTTTTTTTTTTTTGTGGCATCAAATGCTATTTTTATTAATTTTCAAGCATTTTTCTATTTTCTGAAAATATTAAAAAATGCGAAAAATATGAAAAATTATTTTTTGTTCAAAATGGTCGCCTAGGGTTGGCCAAGGCTTACAAAGTTGATTTTGCAATTTTCTCATTTTTTTCTATTAATTTTCGAAAATAAAAATTCGAAAAACACTGAAAATATGAAAAATCATTTTTTGGTCAAAATTGGTTTCCTAGGCTTGGCCAAGGTCCCCAAAGTTGATTTTTTAATTTTATGAATTTTTATGAATTTTTCTTTTAATTTTAAAAGAAAAAGTGATTGAAAATCAGGTGTCAACAGGTGGCACCTGTTGACTCTTCTTCATCTTCATCTTCCCTTCTCCATCTCTATCTCACATTCTAATTTCTCCACTGACTCTTCTTCATCTTCATCTTCCCTTCTTCATATCTATCTCCCATTCTAATTTCTCCACTAACTCTTCTTCATCTCCATCTTCCATTCTCTATTCTCATCTTATTTTCTCCATCTATTTTTCTCCATCTTCCCTTCTCTATTCTAATTTCTCCACTAACTCTTCTTTTAGTTATTTATAATTAATCCCTTAAGTGTTAGGTATTTGAACTCTAATCCTTGAGATTTTAATGCAAAATTCAACTAAAACCCTTTTACAAAATTGTGTCATTTTTGGTACATTGGGCCAAGATGAAAATTTAGGCTATTAGAGGATAATGTCACAAATCCTAAAAGTGAAAAATAAAAAAAAATGACTTGAATTGGATTTTTTTAGGGCCGATTTGAGATTATGCTCGTGAAGAGACATATGACCCCGAATTGTATTTTTTGAATTTGTGATAGCCAACATGAAAAGGGAATTAAAAGAAAAATATTGACTATTTTTTGGATTTTTGTGGTCTCAAATGTTATTTTTCCCGAATTTTTAAGTATTTTTTATTTTTCAAAAAAATATTAAAAAATGTGAAAAATATAAAAGATCGCTTTTTGTTCAAAATTGATTCCTTAGACTTGGCCAAGGTTTTCAAAGTTGATTTTTCAATTTTCTCATTTTTTCTTGATTTTCTATAAATTTTTGAAAATAAAAAATGCTGAAAAATACTAAAAATATGAAAAATATTTTTTGTTCAAAGATATTTCCTAGGCTTGGCCAAGGTTCCCAAAGTTAATTTTTTAATTTTATGAATTTTTATGGCTTTTTTTATTAATTTTAAAAGAGAAAAGGTGATTAAAAATCAGGTGTCAACAGTTGTGTTTTTATGATTGAGTTGTGGTACTTAGTGTATTTAATATAGATTCTGATGCGTTAGGAATTGATTGTGTTCGTTCATTGATATCACCCTAAGAAGCATGTCATTGCATAACATTGCATTCACTTGGTGAAAGGGGTTGTGGGTGTTGACACTTGATTTTTAATCACTTTTTCTCTTTAAAATTAATAAAAATTTTATAAAATTTTATAAAATTAAAAATTTTCTTTGGAGATCTTGGCCAAGTCTAGGGAACCAATTTTGATCAAAAAATGATTTTTCATATTTTCAATATTTTTCGATATTTTTATTTTCGAAAATTAATAGAAAATCCATAAAAATCATAAAATTAAAAAATCAACTTTGGGAACCTTGGCCAAGCCTAGGTAACCAATTTTGACCAAAAATTATTTTTCATATTTTTCGCATTTTTTAATATTTTTCAAAAAATGCAAAAATACTTGAAAATTATGGAAAAATAGCATTTGAGACCACAAAAATAAAAAATAGTCAGTATTTTTATTTTAATTTTCCATTCATTTTGGCCGAAGAAAATTTGAAAAAAAATTAGTTCGAAACTGTGGTTTACCTAGTTAATCACATTTTTGAATTAATTACCAAAAATTCTAGAAATTCCATTTTTAGCTCTATAATTTTCAATTTTTGTATTTCTGGAGTTGTGACATTGTCCTATAATATCCAAAATTTCTATCTCAGCCCAAAGGTGCCCAGAACTATAGGATATTCAATTTGTTTGAGAGTTAGAATCATTGGAGAACTTTTGTGTTTGGGCGTGCATTTCTTTAAAAAGGACTTGAGAGTTTCGAACTGCAGGGTTAATTAGAAGGATTTGGAACAAATCTTTTTACAGGTGTTGTGGTCGTTGCCTCGATGGTGATTCTATTGCCCTATTCAGCATACAACAATTTGGGACTAGAAAAGTGGGCCTCTCATTTGCTCCTATTCTTGCTTTGTGGTTCTTTTGCCTGGGATCTGTTGGACTTTATAATCTTTTAAAGCATGATATAACTGTCTTAAGGGCAGTGAATCCTGCATACATTTATTTCTTCTTCAAAAGGAACAGGAGGAAAAGGAGAAGCGGCTCGAAAGACAGGCACAATATCAATAACAACCTGATGATGACAACTCTTGATCACCATACGACTCACATGCTTTGAACAACTCGGCCTTGGAAAGGCTTCAACTCCACATGCAGATCTGGTGTTGATTCTGCTCGCAGAAATCGCATACGAAAATGATGAGGACTTCCGCGAGCACCTTCCTCTGTTACGTCGTGTCACATTTGTGTCAATGGATGGTTCAGAAGATATTGTGCTGGAGCACCGCCAACACTTGCTTGTTAATTTGTTATACTCGTTTGCTAGACGACACTGGTAGCTATATGAAGTTGAAAATAGTAATGGAGAGAACAAACAGCAGGTCCTGAGCCTGATCAAATATGACCAGTCAAAGTGTGGGTGTATGACGTGGGAAGTTACATCTTTGTTTTTGAGTTAGCACTCCAAGATGCAGAGGATGGGAACCTTTGCTAATGGAGGCCAAACTCAGATGCCCATTTATATTACTAGAGTCATGAAAATCAAGAATGTTGCAAGTGCCGTACTTGATAGTGATCTTGGGAGTATAGATACCTAGAAAAGCCTTAATCTGGGTCAAGAAAATGATGTCTTATTGTCAGCAAATCACCTCACAAAAGCTGTGACTTTCCTTTAAATTGAGTACACCACTCTTCCATTTCATGAGGGATTTCTGGATGAGCAGTTCAGTTGGCTTCAACAGCTGCAAGATGAGAACAACTCAGACTTTATTGAGGAGGTGGTGTCACTGTTCTTTGATGACTACGAGAGGCTTCAAGAGGGTGGATGCTCACGTGCATCAGCTGAAAAGCAGCAACTCTAGGTCAAAGATAACGGTAGTTGCATGCATGGAAAGGTGTCGACAGGGGCACTAAGAAAAACGGGGGAGCAATGATAGAGAAGGGCACTGAAAAGAAAAAAAGCTGGTGGAGACTCCATTGAGGAAAGAAGGAACGATGGAGCTTTTGGCGCGAGAAGAAAGAGGGAATAAAACAAAAAATGGACCAATGATGTGGAGAAAAAAAAGAATTGCGAGTGCTGGGATCCTGGAACTTCCCCAGCTGAACTCCTTTCTGTTCGATGTGAAGGCTTTTGTCCAAAAAAAAAAAGGCCACATAAACATCGTGAACTGGTAGAAGGAATGCTCAGAAGCATACACATTATTCTCGGAGGCATTTTCAATGCTTCAGCAGTGCTCGTTGCCTTAGCAAATGGGCGCCGTGTTCTCCAACGCCGCCGTCTCGATTAGTATCCTTCCAAAAGAACTGGACACATCTCAAAGCTTCCCCATTTCTGAGCTGCATGCTGTGAAGAAACCTAGTCCTAAGAACACGGATGCAAGTGAAATTGAGGATGATGAAGATGAGGAAGCTCTCGTTCGGATCTGGTGCGTTCAGGGCCAGAGGCATGAACGCTGTCCTTGAACACTATGCCACGCTCGAAGAGTTATCTGTGAAGTGGCTCCGGAATCTCGCTGAAGGACGACCGACCCTATCAGGCCTGGCGCAGCTGCGGCTTACCTTAAAACGATTTGCTTAAAGGAGCTTTACAATGGGCAGTCCTGCGGTCCGCTGATCATCGATTCGAAAAATTTGAGGACGTTAAAACTGGTGAAATGTTTTGGGGATTGGGACACGGTGCTCCAAGTTATGGTGGAGAGGGTCACAAAATATAGTGGAGATTCATCTGGAGAGGATCCCATGTTCAAACTTAGGGCTCGTATCGGTTGCCGAATGTTGCAAGTTACTGAGGAAGCTCCGTATTGATGGAGTGAAGTTGAACCGCATTGGTGACGTTGGTTAGATTGCCGTCGCAAAGCATTGCCCTAATTTACAATAGCATGTTCTCATCGGTGTCAATCCTACGGAATCAAGCTTGGATTTGCTAGGATCTAACTGTGGCATGTTGGAGAGACTGGCATTTTGTAGTAATGATATAGTTGGAGATCCTGAGATTGCATGCATAGCGACTAGACGTATGGTACTCAAGGAGCTTTGCATCAAGAATCGTCCTATTTCGTACGAAGGATTGAAAGCATTAGCCTATGGTTTCCCTAATTTGGTGAAACTAAAGGTTAAGAAGTGTGTTAGAGTGGCTTATGATGGTGTAGTTCGGTTGAGAACAAGGAGGGAGTTGCTTGCATTGAATTTGGACTCTAGTGACCAAGAACAGATGGACGCGTTTGCCGGTGATGGTGTAGTAGAAGAAAATCACGTGGAGTTTCCACTTGTGCCCAGCCAACAGCCTATGCTCATATTGCATCATCTAGTGGCACCAGTTGGTCGTTTTCCTTTAAATCAAGATTGGACAGTTTGAGCGGAAGAATTTGATGGCATGCACATTCAAAGGATGGCCACAGACAAGATGGTGGAAGGTCGTCTACGCAAATACATGGAGAAAGTGGTATTCACAGAGCAAAAGTTTGTTGTAAACGATAATATAAATGTGAAGATCTTGATGGCCAATGTATCAAAGAAGTGGATCCTCCGTGAAGGTTGGAAATTTTTTAGAATGGAAGTTGGAATAGGAATTCAAAGGCCATTATTCATGAGAATATCTCATGTCTCGGGTAGTGTTAACGTAATCAGTCCACTGATTATGGATTATCGCCGCCCAAACATTCCAGAAATCTCCAACAATAAATTAAAGCTAAGTACTCCTTTTATTGTTATCGTTTTAGATGTAAATCAACGCAGATCTTCTACACTAGCTTTCGCTATGTTTTATGTTGGGCAACAGTAGCTCCATATCAATGGTGGATCCAACGGGAGCACAAAATTGACCTAGACGAACTTCTAAGCGCTCACCAACTACTCAGTTAATCTGTCTGCAAGCTTTGCCTCGAATTGTTGAATTAATTTGTTGTATTTTATTTTAAAAAATCCAAACCCCAGAATGGGAAGGCCAAGCCCACCCGTTGGAGGTGCTTTATTTATTGCCTTTATTTTTTGCAGTTTAATTTTTGCACCATCAAACCCCAGAACGGGTAAGCCGAGCCAATGCCGAGCCACCCTTCGAAAGTGCTTTATTTACTGCCTTTACTTTCTGCAATTTAATTTTTGCACCATCAAACCCTAGAACGGGTAAGCCAAGCCACCCTTTGGAGGTGCTTTATTTACTGTCTTTACTTTATGCAGTTTAATTTCTACACCATCAAACCCCAGAATGGGTAGGCCAAGCTGAGATTGAGCCACCCTTTGGAGGTCCTTTACTTTCTGCAGTTTAATTTCTGCGCCATCAAACCCCAGAATGGGTAGGCCAAGCCGAGGCCGGGCCACCCTTTGAAGGTCCTTTACTTTTTGCAATTTAATTTTTGCCCCCATTAAACCCCATAATGGGTAGGCCAAGCCGAGGCCGAGCCACCCTTTGGAGGTCTTTTACTTTTTGCAATTTAATTTCTACATCATCAAACCCCATAATGGGTAGGCCAAGCCGAGGCCGGGCCACCCTTTGAAGGTCCTTTACTTTTTTCAGTTTAATTTCTGCCCCATCAAACCCCAGAATGGGTAGGCCAAGCCGAGGCTGGGCCACCCTTTGAAGGTCCTTTACTTTTTGCAGTTTAATTTCTGCCCCATCAAACCCCAGAATGGATAGGCCAAGCCGAGGCCGGGCCACCCTTTGAAGGTCCTTTACTTTTTGCAGTTTAATTTCTGCCCCCATCAAACCCCAGAATGGATAGGCCAAACCGAGGCCGGGCCACTCTTTAGAGGTCCTTTATTTTCTGCAGTTTAATTTTGTACCATCAAACTCCAGAATGGGTAGGCCAAGTCGAGGCCGGGCCACCCTTTGGAGGTCCTTTACTTTCTGCGGTTTAATTTCGTATCGAAAAATTTGTTATTGTTTGGTGTCAATTCCTATTTTGGTTGGATGTTTCACCTTAATATGCCGTTTAAATGTTTTATACCAGGCTCTATCAATATATTTGCATTTTATTTCACAATGTTTACAAACTATATCATACATTTTTGGAGCTATATCAAATCTCTCAATCTCCGTGAAATGGTTCTATACGTCGAATGTAAACTTTCGCTCCTTTGTTGTTGACATTTTTTCTATATCGGTAGGAGGATGAAGACTCTCTTGCGTTTGAACTTGCTCCATATTAGGAATAATTTTGATTTCATCATCTACATCAATTTCGAGTCCTCTATCTTCATAATCACAATAATTAGGAGGATAATTGGATCTCCTCTCCTTACTCTTACCTTTGCCAGTAACTCTACTTCTACTTGCCTTTTTTGTGGATGTAGAAAAAATATATGATATAATACAAAAATATATAGGTTATGAAAAAAGAATTTGAAATATGAAATTATTAAAGGAGATAATAAATAAATAAATAAAATAAGGGATTAGATAATGTAATTGAAAAAAAAATAATTAATTGGATGTTGTGAATAATTAAGAGTTAGAGAGAATTTGAGAAGAATTGGGATGAATAGAAAATTTAAGTAAAAAAGAGAGATGAGAAGTAGCATTTATATCATAGGTTAGAAATTAAAAAAAAAGGGGGGGGGGGGGGGTTGACGCTGTTGCTAAGCAACGGTTCTCTCTTTCTTTAATTTTTTTATCCTCATTTTTCTATGGTTCAGAACACCGGCCCGAAATTAAGGTTTGAAGGAATCGGAACTGGGCTCTTATGCCATGGGCCAGTTCCGAGTTTGACCCAAGCCGATTTCAGATCAATTCTGGGCTAAACCTGGCCCGTGGCCGTGATTACTCTACCCGACCCAACTTCTATCAAAATTGTTCGCTAACCAAACCTTTTTCATTTTGGCGGCCAGAAAAATAAAACGAAAGGATAATTTGGGACAAACCTAATTACATGCGATGAGGTCATGAGTCATCATCATCAGCGTCTCCAAAGCCATCCCAAAGATTCCCACGTGGGCCGTGGCAGCCGAGCATGTTCCTGCATCCAAACACCCCGTAACGACTCCAAGGATCATCCATCCTCTCCCCCTCTCTCTCCCGTCATTTCTAAGTGCTGCAGCAACAAGCGAAATCAGCACAAACCCCCCCAACTGCCAACCCACGCGAATCTTCTCGGGAATCTAGTTCTCGTCTCTCCCGAAAAGATGCAGAAGACAGTTGCTCATCCACTTCCATGGCAAATAACCATCCGATTCGGGTCCGCCCCGAATCGACGGCGCCCACCCACGCAGATGATGCTGCTCGATGTGGACCAGCGTTGGCCATGGTGGTGATGACGTCTTTATCGTCGCACAGATGCCTCTGCAAGCAACCGAATCGCCACCGTGGAATCGCCCGCTGGCTGCCGCTGCTAGCACCCGATTCCCGCTTCCGATTCCGTTTCCGTTTCGTCTTCTGCCTCCTTGCCTCCACGCGTTTGGTCTGCATTATTCCCGAGACGAGGAAGGAGACGCCTGTATAATATAGCCACCAGTCCTCCTTTTATCCCACCATGCGAGTCCCGAAGAAGCCCGTCTCCCTTTGCCTCTCTCTCTTCCCCCCGCTCTTGCCTGCGGCACCGACCCTCGCGTCTGGTTCGGCTCCCGCTGTCTCTCGAGGCTCGCGCGCTTATCCGGCAGTAGGAGAGGGATTCTCACCTTAGGTTCGGCTGTCTGCGTTGTCTCACGTTCTCGTATTTTGGCGATGCTTGTTGGTTGTTTTTGTTTTTTGAGTTGTTGTTTGAATCTGTAGTTGCCTGCATTGCTTGCATTCTGGAGCTTTAGAGACGTTGATGTTTGGCTTCGGGTTCTGAGTGGTTGGAGTTCTATCCTGTCTGGCATTATGGTATCTGTTGAGTTGTTCTCGGGAATCTCTTCTTTGGGCAGTAATCCAGTGGGTTTGTGCTAGTTGTATGATCAAACGTTTTGCTTCTTTAGCGTCTTTAGGTGGTTTTTGGGGAGAAGTTGAGCTGGTTCAGTGGGCACTCTACTTGGAGCAAAGAGCTTCTGTTTGATTGAGATTTTGATTTTTAGGTCACACTTGGAGCCTACACGGGAAGTTCTAAGAGTGGGAACATTTAAGTGGACCGCTATTTGCTCTTTTGATGAATGTGAGGTAAGGTATCCTTTTGCTTTTTCTAATGTTTAAATAGAGTTACTTCTAGATGCAATTTACGGGAGAAGAGTGAAGTTTGTCGGGAACTGGACTTAGTTGAATGGGTAAAAAGAACTTTTGGTTGAAGAAAGGAATGGTCATGAACTTAGTAAAGGGGTTTTGGTGTGGAAAATACACATAAATTCTCTCTGGGGTGCATTTGGCTAATTCCTAGCCTATGCTTGAGCTTTGCTGGCATTTGATTCCACAAACTCCTCGTCTTACTCTTGCTTTTTTTATAGTGGGATTCGATGTGTTACAGATTACGACAGTCTTTTTGTTTGTTGCTTAGTTACTACTACCAGATACTTTGTAGCAAGCTCTTCTGGGCCATGTTTAGTATGTTAAGGCTTCTTTCTGGAACTGTTGTTAGCTTATCATGTGTACCCATAAGCACCAAGCATATACTAATGCGCACATTTACACAGTTTCTCATTCAAAGCTGTTGCTTCTCTCCTTAACAAACCCAGGAGCCTGTCAATTGCATGCAAGTTACTCGATGGACGGGAGTCATGCAGCCACTGTTGATGACCGGACATTATACTGTTCACGGATGGCTAGTTTTGAAAATAATGGTTTGAAGCCATGCGTATGGTCATCTCCAGAAGGAGGACAGAAGATTGACATAGCAAAGCAGATCTTTTGCAACAGATCCTTGAATATGAGGAATATTGTTGCTGTGGGGTTTGACATGGACTACACTTGGCTCAATACAAGCCTGATACTTTTGAGTCCTTGCGTATGAAGGCACAATCAAGAAACTGGTCTATGATTTGGGATACCCCATTGAGGTTTGTTTAATATCTTTTCTGCCTTGTGACATATTCTTCTACTGACTAAAATAGCTTTGTCTTGTATCTTGTGCTTGGTATAGATAATTGTGATGTTTGATGTAATCTAAATTAGTAGACTACCTTTTCCAGTATCTCTGCTTGATTATGATAGTGATTATTGCAATTTCTTCAACTAAAAGCTGGCTCTCCAGTAATGGAATTAACGTGCAAATATTTTAGACCAACTTCTCGGCAGAATCTTTCCTGTTTTATTTTTTTGGATCACTAAGATTAGTGGTGAAGTACTTGTTTTGCTATATAAATTAATATGCAAGCTGACTGAGATCAATTGATGCAGTTGTTGGAATGGTCCTTTGATTGGAAGTACATGGTGGGGGATTGGTTCTTGATAAGAAGAGAGGCAACATCTAAAGGTCTTTCTTTTGTTTTCCTGTTGGTTGCTGCCTTTTTTCTTTTTTTTCTTCCCATTGTGTAGTTGTTACTTCAATCTTTCTCTTACATGAGCACTTAGTGTATTGCGACTTTTCATTATGAGATGGATAGGCATAAATATGTGAAAGTAGCCTACCATGGGTTCCGAGAGTTAACTAAGGAAGAGAAAGTCAGCACCTATGGCAGTACTCTGATACGTGATTCTTTCGATGAGCCAGACTATGCCCTCATTGATACCCTTTTTTCGCTAGCTGAAGCTTATTTGTTTGCACAACTAGTTGATTTTAAGGAAAACAATCCTGAAAGATTCCAGATGGCATGAGTAAGAGGACAATTGACTTTCTCTTTGCACCTTAACATGTTTGTGTATGCAACTATATTTCTTTGTCATCCTTTTACTTTGACAAGTAGGGCCTCTAATAGCTGTAACAATGCTTTTACTTGCAAAATGGAGTCAGACTTTCGTCAACATAGGTTTATAGCAATTTCCATGACATGGATTACTGTCAAGTTGATTATGCCTGTTTTGTGTTTCTTTGATTAAGGCACTGTGACCTCATGTTCTGCGGCCTTTTGTAAAAAACAGTTGACTTATGTTCCTGTATGATTTTAGCTACACCTAAAACTTGAAATTTAGAAATTGCAATAGCACTAACAGACAACTTCCGTTGATAGACTCTTAATTGCTCTCCAGTTCATAAGATACACGTTCCTTTTGGTCATTTCACTCAACAGCCATGGTTAAATGGTGAGATAGATATATACATTCAGGATGTCTTGGTGGAAAGTGCAGGAGTGGCCCCTTCGGTTCTCTTACGAGTACAGTCCTACTTGGATGACGTGCAACACTGACAGATCTGACATTGCTAAAAAAGTTCGAGCTTCCTACACATTCACGCATAATTGCAATCGAGAGTTTTATAATTTACTTGCTCAATCATAGCCTATTTTGGTGAAAACCTCGATGAGTGATTCTTTTAATGAGTACACACAAATTTCTGGGTGAGAAGACTGCTAAGATGCATCTAATGGGAGGGATTTTTGTCATTTTTTTTCCATTAAGGCACATTATTCTGTATACACCTGCCTTATCTCACCCATTATTCTTTGCAAATTTTCCCTCCAGCTATGCTCGTATGTACAAAGATGTTCGAGCTGCGGTTGATTGTGTCATCGAGATGGGACTTTGAAGCAAATGGTTGCAAAAGATCCTAAAAGGTAGATATAAATATCTCTGTCAACAGTAGCCTCCTTAACAATGTTTAACAGGGACAGCTTTATCCAGAAGGTCTTTCATCTCATATTACAGAGTGTTGGGGTGTAGGCTGTAGCACTGTTTAATTACACTTTGCTGGGTTGCTGACTGATAATCTCTCCCTCTGTGGGCTTTTCCGTTCTTTTGCAAGGTATATCAATGAGGATACAAGTATAGTACCTTTGCTCAAAATGCTTAGGGATTCTGGACGTGCAACATTCTTAGCAACAAACAGGTAGGCTGTTCGTTCTCTTTTTAACAGAAGGTGTAATAGCCTTATGCTTTGCATCTCAATGTGGTTCTGTCATTTTTATTATCTATATTTCTTAATGTAAGGGTTCTTTGTGATGATCTTCTATGGAATCCTTTCTGATTCGCTTGAAATCACTCTTTAAGTTTGCACTTAAAGTTTTCGTGCTGCTATTGACATAATGCTTATTCTTTTGTTGCAGTTTATGGGACTACACAAACATTGTAATGAATTATCTTTGTGGTCCCCATACATCGAGTGGTAATACCTCCTGCAATTTTGACTGGCTCCAATACTTTGACGTCGTCATCACCTGGCTGGTATGTTGGTTTTGGAGTAACTAGATCAAATTCAAAACACTTGGCTTCTTCACATTTCACATTTAGCGGCCATAGCTGTCATACTGTAGTATGATCACATGCCAGGCTTCTGGCATTTTATCTGCTGCTGCTCTACTTTTTGAATAACTTCTGCAAGAGTTGGGTGGGGTATTAGGATTCTCTTGTTTTAAGATTTCTGTGCCATCAAAGCAGTGTCTTATTCCGCTACTGTTGAGCCCTTCTACTTAGATTTTAGTTTGAGACATCAAAATTTTCTTAGTGTATATCTGTATCATTTCCTTGGTTGATTGAAGAGACTGCTATGCTGTAGTGTACTCCTTTAAATTAAGTTCACAAGTCATAAAAAATACTGAAAGGCAAAATTGCTGCAGGATTCAACTGGCTTTTGATCTTTGGATTAGAAATCTGAATTAATGCATTCAGTAGTCAACATATAGTCATGGCCTTTAATTAATGTGGCAAGAACTAAACAGACAGAACTATCTATGCAGTGCAAAGCCTAGCTTTTTCCACGAGGATAATAGGGCAATCTTTTTGAGGTTGAACCTGAGTCTGGGATGCTGCTTAATACTGATAATGGCACTCCTATGCCTCTGGTTAGTTTTGTAGTCTTGCTCAGTTCTTTCAGCCCTTTAAACGCTTGTGCCATGTCCCTGATAAATAAGGGTAACTGAAGGTGGGAGACACTAGCCAAGATTGATGTTGCAACGGTCAAATAAGTCTTGCAGAGTTTTTCAGGTATTTCTTGAGAAACATCTCTTATGCTTCCTAGATGAATATGTACTTGCTCCAATCCATAACTATGGTGGAACAGATTGACTGTTTTCCATTATCAATGATGCTTGAAACTTGTCTATTCAGGGAGGAAATGTGGTCATCTTCATAAACTACTTTCCATCGAGTCAAGTTCACAGGTGATTTGACCGTTTTTTTTTATTAGTTTGGCAATTGAACCTATATCATTTCATTTGCTAATGAGTAACATAAAGATGAAAGTCACGTTGATTTATTTCTCAATTTTTCTTCTATCTTATTGGAACTATAACTTCCTCTAATCTTTAGCTTTGTACGTTCCTTGCATATCTAAGATCTGATTCATCTCATTTCTTTATATGAGATGTTTCAGCGCCAATATTTCAGCTGAAAGGCTTGGATACAGTTGTTACTTTCATTATGATTTTTAGTGCTTGAAAGTACTTATATAATTGACATAGTCCACCTCTTCGCAGGTTTTTATGTCGGGGATCACATCTATGGGGATATATTGCGCAGTAAAAGGTCCTTGGTATGACTCCCTTGATTTGCTAAAGCAGTTTCTGCTAACTGTTGTCTGATCAGTCAATAATGTAGCAGTATATGTTCTATGATGAATTTACTCTTAGAGTGGTGTTAAGTGATTTGTTAGCAGCATCTGTCGGTTTTACCTGAACTGTGGAAATGAGAGATATCTGACTATCACATAAGATCATTTCTTCTTGCATTATGTAAGAGCATGCTGGCAAGATTTTGGTTGCTACATGTTCAAGCACATTTAGGACAATATCCAAATTCATCGGTATTTCTGGAGTTTTGAGCAATCTGTTCGATTTACGTCTTTGAAATTGGAACTGGCAAAAGACAACACCTAAGAGGATTTTGAAGAAGATATTATTCTCTGGTGTAGCGAGTCTCTTTTATCAGTTATGAATGTACATCTGAGGAGTGGACTTTGTACAAAATGGAAGCTGGGTTTAGTTCCAATTTGCAGTAAACAATAAGGCAGTAACACTTACAAATGGAAAATAGTGGAAGTATGCTGTAATGGCACAAATCGAGGTGGACTGCATCGTAGTAATGTCGTGTGTGTAATGAAAAATGATAATTTTATAAGTCTTTCTCCTAAATGTGCTGTTTGTCTACATTGAATATTGGATATACAGCTTTGATGTTCATATGGCATTCCTATACTGTTATTGTCAGTTCATTCTAGAAATCCATATGCTGTAGGTGCTTAACTGCTCTATGCTGGTTGCATTATGTTGTTGAGCAGGTTGGCGTACGATGCTTGTTGTTCCGGAGCTTGAAAGGGAAGTTAAACTTGTGGGAATTAAGGGGCAGCCGCAAGGTGTTTATGGGGAAAACTACGTACTACTTTATTTGTTTACTTTACTGACTGTGTAAGGGGAGAGCATTGGTGCAGGCAGTGTAAAAGGTTACTCCATTGTGGCCTGAGACCACCAACTCAAGTCACCAAAACGGCCTCTCTGGAAAACCTGGGTTGGCTGCATTCTTCCACCCTCTCCAGGCCCCTGTAGTGCAGAGGCATTGTGCCGTGGAATACCCCTTCTCTCTTTACTAGATTGTATAAGGGTTCTACAAAATCATTGTGGAAAATGATTGGTCAGATTTACTAACCAACACTGTGGTATTGATATATCGACGGCTGTGGTTTGCGGGGCTCAAATTTAGAATTCAAGTGGCGTTCAGCTTTCCTTTACTCCTTGGACATTAGGTTACCTTGCAGGTCACTGGTCGTTCACTAGAAATAATGTATAAAAAGGTCTAGTTTGGGACTTTAGTAAAGGATTTCTTTGGAGGGTCTAGATGATGGAGGGGCATCCACACTCTTAGTCACTATATCATCCATAGAATATCCTCGCTGCCTTCAAGGTTCAGCTCTGTTCTTTCTTAACATATCCTTCAAATGTTAGGCTTCACATGGTTGTAACATATAATCACATCAACCTGATGTTGGTGTATTACATGCAGCAACTAGATTAATGGAATGAGCGGATAATATGAAGATAAAATCATCACTAAAGTGTCTCTCAGCTAAGGTAATATGTATATATATGTTGTATAGGGTCTGAAAGTAAGTACTGTATTTAAAATGCATAGATTTCGGAAATTGTGGAATCAACTATCTATACTATTGTTATGTATTTTTTCTATGAGGTAGTTTTTTTATCTGTACCCATCCAAGGAGATCTTTGGATAGTTGATTTGCTTACTATTCGTACTTTCCAATTTGCTCGGGTCTCATGTGCTCTCTCTCTCTCTCCTCTCTCTCTCTCTTAATGTGAATCTGTCATGTTTGAGTATGTTGACAATACACTAATTGGTGTACATATTAATGTAAGCACACTTGTCCATGGAGAAGCAATTCCCTGTCCTTCCAAAGGAAGTGAGCATATCAATTCAAGCATCTTCAATCATGTGAAGTGAAAGTGTTCTACCTTTAATCAGTTAGTTCAATAGTCTGTTTGCTACTATTCGTTCATATGCTTGGGGTACATAGGAATGATCGGATGGTGGTGAAAGGTGTTGTCCTTATGATAATGATGTTGATCTAAGTGGAATCTGCCCAGATTCGGTAAAAATATGTGTTTAACTTGACCAAAAGATGATGACAAAGCTCGGGCACAGATTTTGGGGTTTCTGGCCAAGGTAGTAATTTATGTGTCAGTCATCTCGTGTTAGATAATTCTAGTTTTCCCCATGCTCACGGGACAGTTGATTCTTGCATCTCGATTTGATTTAGCCATTAATCCACTACTGAATATGAGTCGGTTTTCTCTAAATAGGAAAGAATTATGGTTGTCTGTCTT
>JAGVVM010007849.1:0-20660 GCA_019149425.1 Psidium friedrichsthalianum | reverse complement strand
AACGGGCTTTTGCTGCTACTTGTCACTCAATTGTTCGTCACCTGGTGATGGGAAATATATTGTGTAGCGAATGGGGTGATTAAGAATAATATAAATTATATGGGAAATTTAGTGTTGGGATTGGCTGTATGTTTCATCAGATGGCGCTGCTAGTCGTGCGGCCTAACAGTTTAGACCTGCGTGATCATAGCACAACTAACAGATCTATATACTCCAGCAGAATATTGTGGGTGTGTAAGGGGCTGCCCGGGCATCTCTTTTCTTATCTAGTAGAAGCAAGATAATACTATGAGTCTTGACCGTATCCAAGATACAAGTGTTTTAGTAGCCTTCCCTATCACTTTGCCAAAAATCAGTGTGTTATTGGGCAGGAAGCGGGGATGAAAGGTAATACAAGATTCCTCATATTCACATTCTATCTTGCAACTGCTTCCAAAGTAGCTTTGTCCCTGTAGTGAGTTCTTCATTGTTAGCTGCTTGAATAGGTTCCATTATATCAAACTCTTTTTTTCCTCCGCAATAGCTTCTTTCCATGTTCATTTTCATGATTCATGTTTTCCAGATTCTGGCTATGCGTACCCAAGGAGACTTGTCCTGTCAGTTGCTTGGCAGCTTTGGTGGTAAGTGCATTTGTACAACTTTCAAATTTGTAGTCCCTTAGCATGAAGTGTTCTAGAACACTTCATCTTTTGTGGACTAAGACCTTCTGTTTCTGCATCTTTTATCCAGGTGATGACTATTTTTTCTGCTTTTTGTTGGTTGGGGTGGCTGCTCCTAATCTGGTTTGTTGTTTTCTTATGATTCCTTCCGTATTTCCTTCTTCTCTTTCTACTTAGTGAATGTCAATATACATAACGAGCACAAAATTTGTTTTCCCTTACATATTGGATGTTTTATTTGATGTTCTTTTCAAGGAAGTGATGGCCTGAAGCACATGTTTTTGTAGTATAGTTCTAGAATGAACATATGCTTGGTCTTTCTGCAGCTTTTTATTTAATCGATGGAATTTCATTATCTTGGAACTCTCATATTTGACTTTTGTTAATGTAAACACCTCAAACCTTTCGATGTACGACGATTGACATGTGCAATCACTTTGATCTATCATAATTTTTCCGAAACTTACGATAACCTTTTCCTTCGTCAAAATTTAGGAGGGAAAGTCCAAGTAGAAGTACAACCTGCAACAAACTGGCCTACCTCCTGAATCTACTTGCATACATATCTTGTTGTTGTTATCCTGACCAAGTTTTATGTCTTTCCTTGTTGATATCATACTTATAGAAGAGCCTAGTCAAATGCGGTTTGGAATCAGTCTAGACAGTGAGATTGAAAGACTTTCCACAGGCAATGGGTATCGGTGGAAATGAGGCTGAATGATTCTTTTATCTGCAATTTGCTTCAAGCCTCTGAGAAATAACTTTGGTGCATGATAAGCTGACCTAGCTATTACCATCATTTCTTTCTGCGATGTCTCCTAATTGCAGTGATGCATTATGCCTTTCTAAATGGGCCAATTGATTTTATTTCAAGAGAAAGTCTATAGAAAACTCACTTGAACTTGTACTTGCTTGGATCAACTAATGAGTTCGCATAGACAGATGAACCTGGATTGACATTTTCACCATATCAGTGTCAATCATTTCTAGTACAACACCACCCAACTGATTTCAGCTACACGATCTGAATCTGTGACACACTGTGATTCGTTTCTCCTTTTTAGTCCATATAAGAATCTTTACTTTCAGCTTTTTATTTTTATTTTTATTTGAATGTACATTTTTTGGTTTCATGGAATATATTGTGATTATTTATGGACTCTTTGTGCAGCCTTTTCCCGTAAATGGACTCACCATATAACGACATTGTTATTCTTTGGGTTTGGCATTGGTCTTTGTGGGATGGATTTCATGAGGGAGGGTAAGAGTATCAAGTTTTGCTTCTACCCAGACTTAACCTTTTTCTTCTCCCTCTAGACAAAATGGTTTTTACTCTTGTTGAACTTAGCTGGTGCCCTTACAGGGAATCTGAAGAACTAGCTGAAGTTGAAGCAAAATTGGTGGGTCTTCCTTTGTGTCTCTTGTCTGTATTACTTCATACAAAAAATCCCAATCAGTCATGACTGTATGTTTGCCTTGTCATTAGGATGCTGACTGGATGAAGGCTGGCCCTGGACCAGCCAAACAGAATGGCAAGGTACACTTCTGATGAATAAAACATGACAAAAATGACTTGCTTATGATGTGGCTGGTTGAGAAATTGAAGTCAGAATATTTGAGACCATGCTTTATGCTCTAACGCCTTTAGTGAACCTGTCGGTTGCTGATGATGTTAAAAAGAGACACGGCCATTTCTCTCACAGTTCTTCTCACCCATCTTGTTGAAGGTCTGATATCTATATGAAATTTTTTTATGTCTGTAAACAAATAAAGGTTCCTGATTATTCACATTGTTCCATTCTGCAGGCTTTTTTCGATCACATTTTTTCGGTGAATGGGGTGACAAGAGCCAGGTACACAGTCCAAGGAAATTCAACTTCCTGTTACAATTTTATTCTCTGAACTCTTTTCTGCTCTTCATTTGCACTGAGTGCAATTTCAATTTCAGCTGGCTACAATTGGTCTGGCTGCAGACGAGAATCCATTTGGTGTTGTTCTTGGCGGAATTGTGTAAGTCAAGCTCTGCATCTTCTTGTTGCAGACATTCATAAGATTCTCTTCATATTGGACTACTATTTGTAGCTTTGAGCACATATGGTGCTTTGTGCTTTTGTCTTGAGCCTTGACACGTTCAGCACTGAAACTTAGTTTGTTATTTGGTCCATCAATGCGTATTAACTCCCTAGTTCTTCAAACAATGAAAAACTTGGGTAGAAAAGGTTGCAGTAATCCAAGGATGAGTTGTTCCTAATGGATGTATTTGGCAGTTATGAACTTAATTTCGGCCATAAATTAGTCAACTTAATCAATCAATGAGGACATTATTTACAAATTGCTGGGGTGTTACTTGAAAAAGTTGGTCTTAGCGTGGACGATGAGAAAGTTGGTACGTGTTATTTCGGTTCACCACATGGCCGTCTTCCAAAGCAATCCCCAAGTATTGACTTTTATAAGGTTTCTTAGATTTCTCCAAAGGAAAAGAAAATTGATAGAACTCAACACTTGGTCATTGGTTGGGTGAACAGTCGTGGTACTCAGGTAGCACCTAGGAATTCTCAATAAATGAGGAGGGGGTTGGTTTGATCCTTGTGGTTTCTACCTGTTTTCATGTAGATGCAATGTATTAAGCTGGTTCTACTTGCTATGCTCTGGTATACGGTGATCACGTACTGTAGATTGGACTTAGGGACAGCAGATAATTTGGGTAGTACCAGGGTTAAAACAGTGGCAGTGCTCTTTGCTCTGAGGACTATTTATTTGTACTAAGTCGTTCAATCACAGTTTGAAGATTTTGTAGATGTTTTGCGGCATTGTGCTTCTGATATTTAATATGCATGCGCAAATTTGAATTGCAAGACCCATAATAACATGTCAGGTGGGTGTCTTTGGTACGGGAGAAAACATTATGCAGGCATCATCATTCTCATACTCTGACCAGCGTCTTCTAGCTACATGAACAGACCTAAAAATCTAAATGTCTAACATTTTGTACTGCATATGACAGCATTTAATTAAGAATCTGCCGTCTCGTGTCAGAGGACCTCTTTCTGCAATTTTGCAAGAGCAAAACTTAAGGTTGAAAACTGATATACTTACGCTCTCTGCATATTTCCGGTGTGTCCCTTTCACAGTGGACAAGCATTGTGCACAACTGCTGCTGTTGTGGGAGGGAAGAGCTTGGCGTCTCAGATTTCTGAGAGAATGGTAATTTCGGCCTCTCGCATGTTTGTATAAGGCAGAGTTACATTTTCCTCCTCGTGATAATAATTTGGGACATGCTTGAACTGTTGCATTTTTCAGGTAGCCCTCTCAGGCGGTGTCCTCTTTATCGTGTTTGGTATTCAGTCCTTTCTCTCAGCAGTGGAATAGTAAGAGATTTTGTTTAAGGTGAGTGATATTAGATCCAATACCACCGTACATTTGGGCCAGTGATTCAATCCAAACTAGCAAATTACTTCATAGCGACAAGGACGCTAAAAGACGACAACTTTAATTTCGAAAGAAACACGAGTTGGCTTCATGGTGATGGTAGCCAGCAACGTTGGTGTACTTTCAACTTGTTATAGCGGCAGTTCTTAGAAACTTCATTCAGTCCACATAACATTTTGCTTCCTTTCTAACTCTTCCATAGATGAAAATCATAGTGGAATGTCAATGTCAGGAATTCCTTCGCAATGGGTAGAGCTTTGATTGCTCTTCACCATATTTCTGCCGCTCTTTCTCACTTGATTTTTTCCATAAGATCCTATGTACTCTTCATGTACTGTATTCTATCCAACATTATTTTCTTTTTCTGGCCATTTAGCACGAGGTTTTCTATAGTTACTTTTCTAGATGAAGAATGTACCGATGTGTTTTGTAAAATAAAGTACTTTCTGATGCTTTCTCGGGTGCAGTCGCCCCATCTGGCTAATTATCGGGTAAAAATACCAACAATTAGCTGTAAAGTTTTCTATCTTAATGACGACTCTGCGAGCAAATTCATGCATTCTCCCTATGAATCGAACTTATAATCTTCACCTTCCTTGACCACTCCTCTCTTTCTCGCCCGTTTTCTTATTTCATTATTGAAAACCAACATGCGAACTATCTTAACACGAAATAATCATGAACAGACCTTAAATTCTTTTAAGTTCTTTCAATGTCCAATTTCCTCAAAATCTATACGTAAGCTTTAAACTAAATCACTAAAGAAAGTCTTAAATATATTATAATTGTGCCAATTCAGTTTTGAACTTTTTTTTATTTTTGGGCCAATCGAGTTCAAAACCTTTTACATTCGTGCTAATTCAGTTCATCCGGTGAATTTTTATCAGAAATCATTGACGTTGACGTTGATCATCTTATGTGGCAAGGCCGATTATTTATATATATATATATATATATATTTATATATATGTAGGCCTGCAGTAGCCCTTGCCTGATTTGGGTGAGGCTTGCGCCCTTGCTTTGGCCAGGGAGGGCATTGCAATCTCGGTAATATCAGCAAAAAAAAAAAAATTAGGATTGAATTGACACAATAGGTATAGGTTTTTGGACTTTTTGATAATTTTCCAGCCCTTGGGTGTTGAGTTGTTCATTGGCGAAACTCTTCATAGATTCACAACGGACGTGATATCTACTCTCAAAGTAAGAATCGAAAAGGTTGTTTTTCACCTTGGGTTGTGGAATGCCTAGTAGCTAGAAAAAGAGGTTTTTACTTTTTTTCGCATGAGGTTATGAATCTTCGTAGCCCCTGTGCATGTGTCTATAAGAATACGTATTCCCTAGCGTATATGACCGTATCCATTGTCGATGATCGAGATAGAGCAGACCTAGACGACCATTTTTCCTTTTCCTTTCGTTCTGTCGGTTGGTAGTGGGAAGCAAAGCTTCCTTTCTTTAGCTTTGATTCAAAAGTTAAGGCCTCTTTATCAAAAGTCCAGAACTTGATACAATGCTTTTCCAGTTCTCCGATGGCCATGGAATCTAGAATTGTTAAGGATGCCACTTCGTCCTCGTGGAGTCCGTTTAACTCTCAAGAATTATAAGTGTGCATTCAATAGTAATGCCCAAGTCAGAACTTTCATTGCCCAACATCTTAATGGGGGCGTGTCATGAAGTGGGAACATGATACCAGAGAGAGACAGCTGCTTATCATTTTGCCTTTGGCAATAAGAATGGGCTTTCTCGCAAATTCAGCATTACCCACCAACCGATGATTGCACAATTGATTTACAGGCGCCTCCAAATGCTCCACCAACTCTGCCTGCGTACATAAGAATTGGTGGAGGTGATGACGAGATGACGAGACTTTGCACGGTGAAAAAGAACTGCCGAAAGGAAAAATTATCCAAAATTTTTTATCTTATTGCATTTTGGCCAATTCAATCCTAAATCGCCGACTAGTGCCGATGGTGCCATGTAGGATGGAGGGCTGCAACACTCGTATGTGGCAGGCTTGCACCTTGTGGCCCTCGCTCAGTGGCCAGCAAAGGTCTATTGGCCCTTGCATGTGACGTTGGTAGTAAAAACGGAAAAGAAAAAGAAAAGGATGACAAAAATTAGAAAAACTCATGAAACTTCAAAAAATTACAAAAATTGTCCACGTCAATGCCGATGGCATCTATGTAAGTAATTTCCGGTCAAAATTAACTAGATAGATTCAAATGATAAAGTGTCAAAAGGTTTTGGATTCAATCGGCAAAATTGAAAAATTTATGATTGAAAGACTAAAATATTATAGGTTCAGAAATTTTTAGATAATTCTATCCTCGGCTAAACGGTGACGCGAATTCTCCACTAATGCGCACGCTAGATGCCCCACCTGGAATGTGTTCTCCCACTGTCATACATCTTTACTCGGTTGTGTCGTAGATTAATACAGCTAGTGCACATTTGGCAGCATGACGTGGGTGGTCGGTTGTGCCATCAAGCGTGTAAGGACATGGTACGATGTCATCTACAATTTGGAGTCTGCTCGAAGTTGGTTCTTTGCTGCTTATTTAACTCACTCTCTTCTTCTCCTTCTTCGTTTTTTTCGAAACGCCGAGCGTGGTAGCCCAGCGGTAAAAACAGTCGCACTTTCGAAAAAGCCTAGATGAAATGGTATTACCGATCCCCATCAATGAGCGTAGTAGCTCGGTGGTAAAAATAATCTAACAATATTGTTATTTATTTTTTATTACACGATCGCTCAATCAATGAATATCGATGTAAAACACGAGATCATAGTGTGTAAATTTATGATTAAGATTGTACCGTATGTGTCTGTGATAGTACTATCAGGAAAATGCTTTTTTAGAAAAAGTCTCGAGCTTTTTCTTTTGGGTTAGAAGACTCGAAACGCGTCTGTCTTTTTGACATGTTAAGGTTATGAACTTTGTAAGAGCATAAAAAGAGTTCTCAAACATGGGTGGTTATGTAGAAACTTGTAGAAAGAAATCCATATGGAAACATTGACCCGGTTTAGGATTTCTTGTTCATGACATAGTAGGATAGGCCAACAAGATGCTTTTTTTCTTGGATGTTGGAGTCTTGCTGACTACATCATGAAAGATCGATAGACAACCTACACTTGGTCTCTAAGTATAGAACCTATATGTGGATGCGTCGACCACGATGTTCCGCAACCCCCCGACCGTCGACGCCATCATGATGAACACTCCGACGACTATGGACGCCTGAAATGCACAACGGTAACCAGTGCGAAATGAACAGAACAGCGGAAGTGCACCAACCGCTGCTCATTTCCTGAAGGACAAAAAGTTTGATCTGAGATATTGACTTACCCAGTTGACGAACCAGTTGATGCTGAATTTTCTAGGCTTCTTGATGATCAGCCACATGATACTTGGGAGCTGCGAGAATGCTCAGAGACATGTTAAATCCTTTTCAAGAGCACATTTACACAATTGCGAATCGTTTCATGAAATTTGTAATCATAGAGAGAGGCTCACAAAATAAGATGTGGGAGCGAAGCCAAATCCACCGAAGAACCCAAGTAAGTCCCCAAAGAATGGGAACGTCACTCCAAGAAACAACGTAAAAGCTGCCAGCGCTCATCCAGGAATCAACGTTAGTCAAAGGATGAGGTAGATTCGTGTTTTAGCATGCGTACCACTTTGTTATTGGAATCTTTCGCTAAACGTTCACTGAATAATGTTCCTTCTGGAAGTCAAGTAATCAAGAGCAGGGTCAGGGAATCTCACCAACATAGGCAGACCGAGCGACGAGCCTAAGTGCGATGCCGCGAGGGAAGTTCAATCTCTTTACCATCATCCTCTCCAACATGTCGAAAACAGGCATCGCATAGACCTGCAAGTTTTCAGTTCCAATCGTCTCATTAGTCGTTGCGCCTAAGAAAGCAAATGCACCATATCAACTGTACAGAATTGGATGGCAGTCACTCGTTTTGATTGATCCCATGAGCGAACCCAGAACTATGAACTCTGCTAAAATGTTAATCCCAAAGGGAGAAAAAAGATGTTTACCGCCGTCAATGGCTCAAATTACCTGATAACTTCCGATGACATGGACGACCACCATCAAGTTAGCGGATGCGATGAGCCATGCTGGTCTCTTCAGCGACATCAGCACGTTGTCGTCCACATCTTGCCCGAAGGCCCAGTAACCAATGAGCGCCACCGGGAAATAGCAAATGGCGTTGATGAAATAGGCTCCAACCGCACCTTTCCACATCGGGACTCTTGAAGGCTTCTCAGGAGTCGACGGGATCGTGGCCTGAATTTCCAGGACCACTGCATGCCCTGCGAACGCGAAGGAGATCTCACCGAGCGCATTGAACACACGGAACATGAAATCGACGGAGCTTGTGCTCTTGTAGCCATAGCTCACGCCAGGTTCTCGGCCATGGGCTAGGCTTCCCGCCCATGCTATGGTCGAGTAGCTGAAATGGGAGGACTTGAATTAGTCTTTTGAGTGACTCTTGGCATCAATGGAGGCTCAACATGCTAGCCAATTATGACTTTTGCGACCACCTCGGACTTCAAATTGTGACTAAAGAGCATTATTAACATTTACAGTCTCAGTAACCCGAAATTAGGACTTAAGTATACGATCAAGTGTCTTACTAACCAAATAGTATCATCATCATCATCATCATTTCTTTTTCTACATGCACAAGCACAAACATTTACTTTCACATATTCCTGATATGGATAAAAAATCCTGAAAGTCAAGTTTATCAGAAGGCGAAAAAAGACCTTGAAGGGAGGACGACGAGCTGGAAGAGTAAATCCGAAGTGTCCGTTTTCGTACCTGAGAGACATGACTGCCGCGGCCAAGGAAACGCCGGCGACAGAATTGAAATTTGGGAGCTGGGACAGGAAAAAGTGGGTGCCGCCGAAGACGCAGATCCAATAGGACTGCCTGATCCGGGTGCAGTCGGCACAGGCCATCTCCACGAACTTCTTGAGGCACTTGCCGCCAGTGACCATGTACACGATGTCGCATCCGACCTGGACGATCAGCTGCTGCGGGAGCACGACCCAGGGGCCTAGCTTCGGGCCAAAGGCGTGCCGGCCCAGGTCGAGGTAGCGGTCGAACCGGGTGCCCGGAACGCACTCATGCAGTTGGATCATCTGCCACATCGTGTTCAGTGTCATGCACCAGGACAGGGCCAACACCATTGTCCCTGGACCCCTGAAACATCAAAACACAAAGAAAAGGGTCAAAGTTTTGTGCCAAGCTTTGTGTCTTTCCCTTATATTTGCGTCGGTGATCAGTTATTCATAAATGAGTCATGACATGAGGGACAGCACATGAAGTCCAGACTCCAAACTGGCATGCCCCAAAAGACTGGACAGGCACTTAGTTACAACATAGGTATTGATCTGGGATTGAAGCCTATCCATCTGGTAAGAGCTAGATCGGTTCAACTTACCATCCTAAATAGGCCATGGCATAAGGCAAGCTGAGAACACCGGCGCCGATCATGGCCGTGACGGTGTGGAAGGTGGAGTACCACCATTTGGCTCGCCGGGCTGGGTCGCCTCCCTCCGCCCATTTCTCGCTCGCAGCCACTTCCTGCCCAAAAGAAAAGGGGAAGATAAGCAAAGATAAACAAGTAACTAGGCGAAAAAATCCCATGAAGGTGGTCGCCTGATGAGAAGACAGAGGGGAGGGTGATGCTAACCTTCGAGGAGGAGAATCTGACACCATGTTTGGAGCTTAAGATGGACAGCGAGAGAGAAAGAGAGGCAATGAGAGGGGAGAGAGCAGAAGAGGAATAGTGGAAGATCGGTGGCTTCTGTGTCTAATATATGTGGAGTGGTGGAGGGTGTGGCTTAAAGACATGATGGGAAATGGGAGGAAAGAGTGGGAAAGTTAAAAGGGTTAATTAATGGTCCACTGATGCTTTTTCTGCGTGCTCTTTGGCGGTCATTCGAAATGGGTCTTTGAGAAAGAACGCAAAATCGGGCGCATTACACTAACTGCAGCGTTGATTATCAGTAGCTCCATTAAGCACAACTTGGTAAATGAACCAATGGCCCGTCCAGCACAAAGACAAAGCAGGAGTTAAGTGAACCGAGTCAGAAAAAAGAACGCAGGTTGACTGTGTAATTGCTGGTAAACGTCAGCTTATCTTAACAGGTATCCAATGACTTTTAAGTCACTTAGAAGGAGCACCCCCTACCCATGCATGGTGACCATGTGGAGTTAGGTCTCCCTTCTTATCGAGGCCACCACACCGCTTCAAAATCACTACTAATAACTCGGCTTATTTCACGCGGTTTCAAGTCTCCAACACGAGTACTCACATGGCGGTGAGTCTTACTCTTGAATTAGTTCATTCAAAGGCCCTCCCATGTGACGTTGTTTGGGTTGCTGTGCTCATATGCTAAGACTTTTCGCAGCGAAAATTTGAATCATCTCTCTTTATGAAATGCAATTCTTATTGACTGAATTATGTAAATCGTCGATATTTTCTCTTTTCAAATTTCTGCATAATTTATAGGCATACTTAGACAATCATCACATGTGTAAGATCAATCGGCCATGATCTAATTAGAGCGCAAATGATAATCATTCTCTTCTCGGGCTCTATTTTTGGCAAAAATAGATTTTTTTTATTTTTATTCCCTAGACGAGTTTTTGAGCAGGGACATGCGTTTGATAACGATACAAAATTTATGTTTCCATGGCAAAAATTCATAATATAACAGGGATGCCGATCGTTAGGCCTCGGCCAGCAATCGGTGGACAGAGATCGGGGCAAGGACGCAAGAGAGGCGATTGGTGACTGAAAATGATTATTTTACTAAGTAGAATTTTGTTTCAAACTTGTTTTCGAAAACATAAAAATAGAAAAGCAGCGAAACAAAATAGTTATTATTCGCGTCATCACAGAAAATATATGTTTCATCGGCACCCAAAATATTGGTTCATGGATGTGGGATCAAAGCAAATATTCTCCTCAAATCCTGAGGATCAAATATTTCGTTGGTGGGTGATTGGGATCTATCCTCGAATGATTACACTTGGGGCTAAAGCTGCATACGTAGGACAATGATTAAAGGGCTGTGGGGAGTTGGTGGAGGTCTTATTCTTCCCCCTTCGAGTGTCCCCAGAGGCCGAAAGATTGCTCGTCTCCCCCCAATAAGAACTGTTCATCTTGAAAGTGCTCCCAAAGCTCTATTTGGTTACAATCATAGTCATTATTTTATTCACTGGAATGCTTATTAGTATAGCCCAGATGGTTGCGATTTACCTGGCAAAAATAAAAATAAAAAAATTGATTTTGAAAAAAAAAGTCACTTTTGAGAATCCGGAAAAAAAAAAATAAAGTCTCAATCTTTTAATAAAGATTAAGTCTACGTGGACTTCTAAACTTAAAAAAAAATTAAAATTACATTTGGAAATTTAATAACAACTAATTTTTTTAAATAATTTTTAAACAATTTAATTTAAAAATAAGCTTTAAAATTTAACAAAAAATTTAAAAATTTAAATTTTAAAAAATAAAATTCAAAATTTTTTAAAAAGTAATTTTTTAAAAAAATTTAAAAAAATTTCAAAAAAATTTTTAAAAAAGAATTCTCGCCACTTGATTGTTCCCAGCAATATAAATTTTGTGTAGTTACCAAATGTAATTTTATTTTAAAAAAAGAAGTTTTATGTAGAATTACTTTTTTGGATTAGAATCGTTGTCAAACATACTTTTAATAACTGCATATCTCGAAAGAAAATGAAAACTCACTTCTTTAAGTGAAATTTCTCAATAGATGCCGGTTGTTACTAGGATGTCTCTAGAATGGAAACATGTTATCGGCTTGGCTATTTCCATTATATTTTCCAAGTCCAAGGGATTATTGCAATCGAATCTATTAATAGCATTCGGATCTTAGAACTCCAAAAGTTTGTTTGTACAAACAATCTATGCTTGCATTCGAAGTTTCCTTGGGATTGGTAAGGCGAAATGGAGCCACCCTAGCCCATTGAATGCTCTACCTCGGGCCATCGACATCATACATTTTACTAAAATAGATTTCACGAAAAATCAGCTATATCCAATCTTAGTTGGCCTTCATCCCAAGTCGCAAGTCATCATGTATTTTGCCACATACATGCGTTTGGCCCTCCGAAGCCTATCAAAGCTCTCTCCAACTCTTCTAATGGCTATATCGATCGGAGTTCCACCCCTGAAAAACCGGGCTAGGATCTATGGATCGGTTATAATTTCCAATGGTTGAATCCAGTAAATGATGGACGGTTTACAGGGGACGAGTCGGGCCAAGAATTGACCAAAGTCTCCGCTTTAACGGTGGTTGAAAAGGGAAGGTATCATACAAACTGCGACTCCCGAGAAAATTATCTGAGCGACCATGATTCACCATTCAAGAAGGGAGCACAGGTAAGGTCAACGACACATCTTCACTTCAATTGAATGAGACGGAGGAGGACGCCACCGAACCAGGCGTGAACTTCAACGGAGTGCGGCAGGAGTTTCGAAGAAAGCAAAGAAGGGTCAGTCTCAGTCCCAGCTTAAGTCTCGAGTGACGAGTCTCGCATCTTGGAGTTCATGATGACCTTCGAAGTGGGAAACGGAAGAAGGGGCATGCTCCAGACGGGTTTCGGTGCACAGCTGGTTCTGCGCTTTAAGACTGTTGATCTTCCCAAGGCTGGTCCGCTCAAAATTAATGGCCAAAGCCTTTTGACATCTGGTGGGGCTGATGGTGCACTTCAGATGAATCCAAAGAGAGAGCTCCTGATGCAAGCAAAATGTCTGGAACTTTGATTCTTGTACACAGTTGATCCGTATCAGAAAGCGAAATTTGCGACAATCACCAAAAATGTTTCGCTCTCGAATGGACTTTGATTAGAGTGCACGGAATCTGCACCGCCTTGAACTATCAAATGACGATCTCGCTGACTTTTGGCATGATGAGCAAAATGTGTTCTTTACACCGGGCCGTGTATCAAGAAAAGGAGCACGCTTTTTGTTTTTTTTTTGCCCCGTGGCAATACTTTTGGCCTGAGTTTTTAAATGTCGGCGCAAGAACCGCGACTCACTTTTTAGTTCCGTCGTCCTCGAGAACCATCTTGACCAGGCATGACATATGATCGGAGAAGTATACGTTTTTTGTGGTTGGAGAAGATGCATTTATAGTTGGCATGTCTAACACTAATGGGGAGAATTCTCAACACGACCACAATTATCTAGTGCCAAAATTATGCAATTTTTAGGTGCCACGTTTGAAAAATTGGGGAAAAAATTTATTCCAAGCGTGAAATTATGAGCCTCTTTTTTTCATATATATATTTTTGGACTCACCCTCTTCAATAATATCGAATTTGAATTCGCCAAAAAAGAAGGACTATCTTGGTTTGAATTTCCCACGCAGGCCGGCCCATAAGACCGACCGGACCGGGCCCAAAACAGCGTGGACAATCAATCATGGGAAGAGCCGAGAAACCGCGGGAGCCCACGGGGCCCACGCTCTCCTTCCGCTCACCGAGCCGCTCGGTGTTCCGTGCCCTCTTCAATTTTTTCTCGTCTCCTTAGCAGAGAAGCAATTTGAATCCGAAGCCAAGTTTGAACGGCTCTGCTGCTGACAACGACCCTCGTTCCTGTCCTGTTCCTCCCAATCTTCGTTTATTTTTGATGGAAACCCACCCCTAAAACTTCATCCGTTAATCGGAAAAGATCGTAAAAGATAATAATTTCTGTCCGAGTCAGCGCTCGCTGGGTCCCACTGCGGAAACGTCTCGTTCTCGGCTGATTTTCGATCAGGTCGGAGGCCTATCGTTACTGGGTGTCTTCCCAAATCCGGACTTCATCGCATCTTCGAGTCGGATTCGGACTGAATCCTTTTCTATTTGTCCTGGGATTCTGAACCGTGTGTAGATTGGAAGTGAATCGGGCGGCAGCAGCTTGATTCTGCTTCACGATCGTCATCGAAGCAGAGTCGAGCGTGCGCGTGGGAAAAGATGATGCTGCATTTTCCGGACCCGGCGAAGCTCAAAACCAAGAAGGTGGTTTGTTCTATCCACAAATCTACGTGCAAGTTCAGAATTTTTTTTTTGGGAGTTTTATTTTTGCTTGATTATGTGGACTTCGTGGTACGAATGTTGCTGTGGTGCTCTTTCTTTACGTCAGATTTGACTTGCTGTCCGTCTAATACCTGTGTCAAGTTGGGGAGAGTATTGGCCATCTTTCCTTTTTGGTGTCCTCCAGTAGTTCTGCGCAATTCAGTGTTTCAAACCTATCGGTTGTTTCCGCAAAAGAGTTGTCGATGATCAGTAGTAGAGAGGTTATGCCATCGGAAAGAATCATGAAATTGTGTCCTAGAGTCGAGCTAAAGTTCTCAACCTTTCAGAAGCTTCATACTAGGCTGTATGTTTTGTTGGTGTCGAATGATCGGATTGCTTGCATCATCTCTGGATGCCTGTTGCACCTAGATAGTCGTAGATGCGAGTACTTAGTGGGTGATGCTGATGTCAATGTCTGCAGATTGTGTTTGAAGAGGTTTTTGCGGCTTTTGACTGTGGCACACTGGAGCAACTGAAAGAGTTAAGCTCTAAACGACGAGCCATCGAGGAAACTATAAATGCTACAAGCTCGATTACGGAGGCCATTGCAAGGGAGATGTCTGGGGGGCTTACCTCTCAGAATCAACAGGTAATTTGGTGGTTCCGTATTTGTAAATTTTTTCTTGAGCGTGGACTTTAGACTGTTTTCAAAATCTTACTTCGTTTTTGCAACTGTCTCTGAAAAGTCCTGTTTCTTTTTGTATGTGAAATCTGTTGATCGACTTATTATTAGACCATGCCTTTCTTGATTGTAACCCTTCAAAGAGATTAATTGACAAGGAGGGGAAAAGTGTCATCGATTATGAAACTGATGAATAATTATGTCGTGCTTCAATACTGGACGTGTGATATTGGGATTTTCTGTTTAGGATGATGGTTGCAATTTACATCCAAACTTCTTCTTTAACGAACACAAAGAGGATATTGTTTTTTCTGAATGAGCTCGTCCCATATGCTTAAATTTCCAGTAATGGCAAGATGAGTTTTATGACGGGTTTCTGAGTGGGGTTCTTAGTCATGCATATGCCCTGCCTGTGCCACCAATCTGTGGAAGCACTTAGCAGCTATCTCATTCTGCTTGATTCGTCTTTAAACTTGCTTCAGGATCTCCAAAAGTTGAAACAGTATCTACCCTTGCTGGAGAACTTAGTTTTCCATGTCGACATGGCTAGCAGCAACACCCAGATGGTTCGTTGGGTTTCAAACCTTAGAATTCAGTGGGCGAGTGCTCTTACCGGCACACTGCTTTTCTGAATCTCATGGGTCCAAAGTACTTCCAAGTGAATGACATTCGGTTTGAGCTCGGAATGAACCTCTTCCTTTATGGTGCAATTCTTCGTGAGAGGGCATTAGAAGTAATGCCTGAAGGTGGGCATCGATGTTTTTAGTTACATGGAATGGCTTCATCTTGCATAACTTTACTTTAACTTCGATTTTTTATATAGATCTGGTGCAGTCTGCTACCTTCTTCAGAGAAGCTGCTGGAGTTTACCATCATCTCTCTCATGGTGTTCTGTCTTCATTACAATCTGCTAACTCTGTTCAGAGGCCACCCGAAGCTACATCATCTTTTACCATTGTTATGAGCCTGATTTGTTTGGCTGAAGCCCAGGTTAGTGTTTCGTCCATGTTACCACAACTTCATTGTCGATTAGTCTGAAAGCTTGAACTCGTATCTCTACTTTATGGTATAAAAGTGTGATATTGTCCATTAAGACAAGTTGAATTGTTGTTATGAACTTTTCTAAACAAGCTTTATCTGTTTGTCTGATGTTTGGCTGTTCATCTTTATACAGATTGTAACTATAATGAAGGCTGAAGAGAAAAGAACAACTGCAGGTCTTTTGGGTAAGTTGCATTATGGCGTTTCAGAGTTTCTTGATGAAGCCACATGTTTGCTAAATCCAAGAACTAGTGAACTCAAAGACATTTCGGCTCGTCTTTTGGTATGTACATCGTATGCATCCTGCACTTTTTTTTTTTTTGGGCTTTTGTTTGATTTAAATTCAAATTGTGGATAGGATCGAGTTGTAAGACTCATATCGTGATGGTACTCATAAATGATGGTATGGTCACATGGTAAAGGCACTTCGTTTCAGAAGTCGGTAATGTTAGGCTTCAACTTTAGAAATATTACCATGTTTATCCTTTTACAACACTTGCTCATAAAGTTACTACTAGCATCAGCAGACATAATGATAATAATAATCATTGAGGGTAATTTGCTTTATGCACTATTATCATGTGGTAAATATGAAATAAGTTGGGTGTAGTCAATTCAGGTGCTGTGGCCTGCTAATTTCTTATGTTTCCAGGTATTTAGTTTGAATAGCTTGCATCAATTACAAAGTTCAAAGAGCTGAAATGGCTTGATCCATGCGAACATTATTTTCTGTAAGCTGATATATGTGAGGTCAATACATTTATAGGATTTGGTATCGTAAGTTTGTATGATGTCCCATGCACTAGTGATCATGGGAGTCATATGGAAAGTAATAAAACGTTGTCAACTGGAGCATATAGCAATCTTTTGTTTCATTGGAAAATTTGGCTCTTGGCCAGTGTTCTTTGATTACGAAATTAACCTGGAGGTCATAGTTCAATGGAAGTAGAAATGAGTTAGACCTGTCATCGCCGGACACTCTTTTAATTTTTCAGCTTAAACTTGATTTTGCCAAGTGCAACTTTGTTGACATGTACAAACATTACTCCATTAGCAGAAGTATGGTGTGCGTTCTTTAGATGCTTTTAATGGTTGCCCAGGAATATATCTCATCTTGCAAAGCCTTACATGAGTAAGAAGCCAAAATACCTCGTGGAAGAGCTGAGGACGGCTGGCCAAGTTGGGTTGCCATCGGAGTTCTCTCTGAAGCATTGATCAATGCGGAAAAAGAGAATTCCTGGGGAAGAGTCATGGAAGGTCATCGTCAAGAAAGAAATCGATAGGCTGCCGAATTCTTGAGGAAGTTAGAGAATGAGAAACGAGTTTGTCTGCATGAGAAGATTGCTTCAGGCGATGAGTTGCCGTTGCCTCAGGGTAGCCAAATTGTGAAGATCATACTTACCATCCCACCAGATCCGAGACACCCCTTGTTGTCAAGTTGTAGAGTACAGAGACGACGGGAAGGATGCTTGTATATTCACACACGTCTTTTTTATGGAGAAAGAGTTGGGTTTTCAATATGCAGAATGAACCATGCGAATTGAAATTTTGGGGGTCATCTTCCATGATCTATCAGTTCTTTTTCAGAGGACAGATGTGCTGAGGAGCATGTAGTCTGTGTCCATGCATTCCCTACTTGTAGTAATTCGAATCGCGTCAACTAATAGGGCATTTGATTGTTCATCCCTGGTTACAGATGATCAGTTTCTTCTCTCGAGTGTTTTCCTGGGGAGATTGACAGATAAAACAGGAGAAGAAGAAACTGTGCAAATTATTTGGCGGACAAAGAGTGAGTAAGAGCTCGAAGAACATCTCTCTTGCATTTGTCCTTGAGAAATCAAGGATGTCTAAGGTGAAATTTCCGTTATACGAGTGTGACGAGGCACTTAAAGTAGCATTTAAATATGGTGCAGGCGACACATCTGGCCTCACATGTAAGCGTACGAGATCTGTTGTAAACCTCAATTGTCAATTGACATGATGAATTTTTAAACGGCAGAAGTGTCAAAGTTTGTGTACGGCGTTTTTTTGGTTGGCTAAATTTTTTTTTTTGGATCATTTTAAGTGTCATTTTTTTTAAAATGATTCTTTGTGTGTCACTGCAATGGGTTTGTCGAAATCTTATGGGCATTTTTTTTCTTAATAACCTATTGTATGTGGTAATCGCAAGAGGATCCCTTAGTCAGCAATAAAAAAAAATAAAGTTACAACAATTGAAAAAACTAAAAAATAGCCTAAAAGTTTAAAAAAATGAAAAAAGAAGGTAAACTGGACGGATTGCATGGCGAGATTGGGGGATGTGGTGGTGACCTTGGCGGCTTGGCCGTTGTTGGGTGAGGTCGGCTTCCTTGCGTTGCAATCAAGCGGGGGTCATCGATTATTGGGCTGGGCTCGAAACGACCCTCGTAACTGGTGGCCTAGCCTCCCCTCTTTTTTTTTTAGCTTATTTTTGAATATTAAATTTAATTTTTTGAAAACCTTTTGACGTATTTTTTTTAAAAAAAAATCCTCATGTAGACTGACTTTCACTAACAAAAAATCCATGTAACACTAAAATTAATAATCAGTGCCATATAAATTAGTTTGGTCGGAGTCTCTTGACTTTGGCATCTAATGATTATTTTTTCACAAATTTGACACTAAATGAGTTTGACAAAAAAATTTTTTTTTTTTTTTTTTGGCGTCAAAGTAGTATCTTTTTGCTAATTTTTTAACTTAACAATATAATGAAAAAAGCGTCAAAAAAATTTTTAAATCTATTGCATAGTTCTATTCAGTTTTTTTGATCTCTTTCAATTGGATTAATTTAACCATTAATCTTTTTGTACATTATCATATAATCTATCTAATTAACTTAGCCGACATTCCTAATATGAACATCACAGGTCTCGCCCGTGGCCAGTGGATGGCGCACAGCCCTCCGCTCGTGCCAACGTCTGTAAAAGGACAAAGAGCGGAAAAGAAAAATATTAAATAATAATAAAATCGTAACATTTATTCACTTTAGTGCCGTCCCGCGAGGCGAGACTGTCGGCGTCGGTTCGTTGATAGTGACGACTCCGCGACGCTTGGACGAACGCTTACAACGTCGGCTTGCCTTAGCAACGCAACTGGCCGAGTCGAAGCCGTTTGATTGACTTGCCCTGACCCCATTCTTCTCCCTTTTTCCTCTTCTTTTTTGTGGTCGACAAACTATCCGTCACAATGGTTTCGCGCGTGGAGATTTATACGTGACTTTGAAGTGAAGCACTGGAGAAGAGAACGATGGCTGTTCACTGCACTTATCTGCACTTTTCTTGCAAACTTTCCGTCAAATCGCCATCTCTATCCCCATACAGCCTACCCAGTCAATTTCGATCCATAAGGGGCTCGAGCTACTTCAACTCGGAGGCACTCAAGCTCTCCGCTCGCAGGTCTTTTCTCTTCTATCTTCTCGTTTTTCTTATGCCTCTGTAATGGGACGAAATGATGGAAGCGTTCTCGTCCCATAGATTGGATGGCCCTTGTTCCCGCTGTGTTTCGGAAGGAAGCCCGATTGAAACGAGCTTCGCTCCACCTCTTGTTTCATATAAACTCACTTACTTAGAGGTGGGTCAGTGCGAAACTTCGTTTCTTTGATCTGTGTTTCGCCGGAAGTTGCTTGCTTTGGACATGTTGGTGAGCGTGTGTGACTTCTTGATATATATAGGGGAACAGTTGGCTTTGGGATGTGGGTGGATTGAGGCTTTTGGTCGATCCAATCTTGGTCAGGTAACTTGGAACTTTGGCATCCCCTGGCTCTACGATGCTGCCAAGAAATTTTTGAGAATTTCCAGGTCTCTTTACTTTTGCGTCCAATTCACTTCTTTTGCTTTTGTTTGATGTGATTTTTGGTTGATTTTGGAATTTTTTTTGGCTATGTTGTGTTTGGGTCAGCTCAGCGATCTCCTGATATTGATGACTTGTTAATTACCCAAAGCCTGGGATGACCACTTGCCACTTGAAAGACCTTGAGGCCCTTCGAAATGAAACCAGATTCTGAGAGTGGTTGCCACTCCCATTGCCCAAGTCCTTACTGGATCCCCTTTTCAGAATGTGAGTGTAATTTGTATTTCATGGGCTTGTTTCTTAGAGTACTGGCCACCTCAAACAGTTTTCTCTCTAGTGTTTTATGCAATGTTTTCTTTCCGTCTATGCCATATACTGTGTCATTGGGGAGCGCTCTTTGCTTGGACTACTATTAATATGTTGGCGAACGAAAGACTCCCTCGAATAGTTTCACTTAAGACCTGTCGGAAACCAAAAATAACTCAAACTGAAGTGGCATTACGCACATTGTGCCTGGTATATGCATGCCATTTTTCTTGTCTATTGAAAGCTATGTGTACACTCGATAATCTACATTCGTCTCAGTACATGAAATTAGTCTCGGTAGCTCATTGAAACGCTCAAGATATCGGTTGAAAGCAAGCCTTGATTCCTGTGTAGCTATAACCTGTTGTGCCTTTAAGCTCACTGATTTGCTCTTACGTGCTTGGCAAAGTCTCTGCACAGTGAGGCACGGGAGAGGAGGGTCGGGCAAGGCGTTGGGAGTGTAGAAGTGTTCTGGAGGATAGGGAGTGTGTTTGTGTGTTCCTCAGTCTGTGGACTTTTTGTTCGATGCTCTCGCTCGGCTGTTCGTATTCGGTGTCGGAGCCGCGAGCGGAGAGGAGGGGCGGGCGCGCGGGGAGAGGGCGACAGCGAAGGGGAGAGGAGACGAGCGCAGGCGAGGGAGAAAAGGGCAGAAGGAGAAGGAAAGAGGAAGCGGGCAAGAGCGAGAGGGGAAA
>JAGVVM010007848.1:0-15683 GCA_019149425.1 Psidium friedrichsthalianum | reverse complement strand
TTGCTCAACTCACGAAGCACTGGATTGCCCACGTTAGGATCATTTACGAGGAAGGGAGTCCACAAATTGTTGGACGTCAATCACATCTTGTTTGGATTCCTGATAATTAATCCTAAAAACCAAGCGAATGGTTCTCGACAAGAGACGTTGACAAGTAATGTCAGGGCACTCCTCAAGCTGAAACTGATGTGTTTAGAAAACAGAAAATGGTGATTATTGCTGCTTTTGCAATTCTCATTGAAGTCCCAAAATAGAGAAAGCCATATGGCAGTACCACAAACAGTGGAGTAAGAAAGCAGTTCATGTACTTTTCCTTTCTTTGGAAAGGTAACACCTGTTTTTCAAATTTTCTTCCACGAGGTAGTTTGTTCAAAAGCCTCTGGAGAAGGGAAAAGATTTTGCTTGAGACCAAGATTTCCATATCATCTTGCTAGGATTATTCAACCCTTCCTCTTCCCAAGGTGTAACTAGCAGCTGAAAGGTCTTACAAGGAATAGCACATTCATAGTTTCTTCTCCTTAGCCCTGGAATAGCTAACTTCTCTAGCTATGCAAATGGTCAGTAATCATTCTGGCTCCCAGTCTCTGAAGTTCCTTAGAAAATCTGTTGTTCATATTCTCCTGTCGTCAATAGTCCAAATGTTGAAGCTTGCTGTTGTTTAATCATCTCCAGCAATGGAGAACAAGTCTAGACATTGGCTTTGCAAGGATGATGAGTTGCACTGGCAATGTTTCAAGAAGAAACTGACTTACAGAGCCAATGACAAATTGGTTGCTACAAGAAATGTTGACAAATTGGTTGCTACAAGAAATGTTGTCACTGTTGACTAATATATTCCGAGAATTCCCCCAAACTACAAGAGCCTGGCCCGACTTTTGAACTCCAACAAGATTTGAGTAGAATAATTTGGTACAACACAACTTGCTGACTTAATTATTTTCAACCAAAGGCTTACGCCATCACTTCCCATAAAAGGCTGTATCAAAATATATGCCCAAACCTCATGCTGATGGTTGATTTGATTTTTTTTTTTTCCATCCCAGACTTGCCAGACTATACTTGAAACCTTGCAAACGGCTCTTCATAAAATAAAAATGTGCTCCTCTAACCTTTTGTTATTAGTAAGGCAGAAAGGAAAGGTGATATAAAGAGGAAGTAAGCTTGGCATTGTGCTTGGGACGAGCAGTTCTCCCTCCTTTTGATAGGCAAGATCTGTACATCTTCATTAATCTTTCTCTCATAGGATCCCATACTTACCCAAACAGCCCGCAAACAAAGTATAATACGGTGAAGATTGATAAGGAGATGTGAAGTTCTTCTCATCCTAGAATTATTCAGGATCTGAACCATTGATAATCATCATCTCCTTGACGATTTCTATCTTGAAAAGTATAGCATAACAAAGGATCATATGAGCAGATATCCCTGGAGCAAGGAAATTAGCAATTGGAGATTCTGCTAATGATAACTGAAGAAAGTGGCTGAACATTTATAAATCCCATGGCTTGTGAAAGATGCAATTCTCATGATCTTGGACTTTGTGATCAAAGCAAACATACATTGGAAACTAAGAAGTCCCAGAGAAAGGAGGAGGGGAAGTTTACTTTGTCACCTTTTTCTTGGGATTTATTGGCTTTTGTCTTGCAAACTAGTATATATAACAAAAATCTTGATGTTCGAATTCTCTCCACCCTTTTTGCTCAGTGAAAATATTTCTTTCCTTTGTCTTGATTTCAACGAGTATGAAATGACGTGGAAGGAGGTGATGCTCCCCTAAGGCTAATGCTCCCTCCCCTTCCAATGCAAAGCATCTCATGCATCCAAGGGTTATCTTCTTAAGTGTGCAAACCGCTTCAAACAAGTTTCACCCTGCCTATCCTCGACTGGGCCAAACCCACTTTCTCTGTAATAGATTCCTGTTATTCTTGTATTCCTAAAGGGGCCAAGATATTCTACCGAGCATTTCATCTCCAGTGCACCTATTTTGTGATTTGTTGGTGTTTTTTAGAGGTAAGTACATGGAAGAGCACTTTTTCTTTTTCTTTTTCTTTTTTTTTTGGGGGGGAGGGGTAGTGTTGTGTGTTCGTCTAATGTGTAACCTAGAAGTTAGAGAATATCGGGGAAAAAAAGTTCAAAGAAGACGAAGTGTCTAAGGAGTTACCACCAGAATGCAGAAAGAAAGGTGGTAGCCAACTAGCTTCATATGACTATTCTCATTTTTTATAGCTCTTCATTTCTTTCCTATCAATAATAATTCAAAAAATTGGGAGTGAGGACTAAAAAGACGAACTTTTTTGATCTTGACAACGATTTAACCCTAACCAAGGTGAGACTTCCTCTGTATAGACTAAGCACCAAGACACAAATTGTATAAAACCACTGAAAGACGAAGTCTTATATAGCCATATCATGGGTGTGGAGAAATCAATGTGGACCCATAGAAATACTGTAGGAGATTGTGCTGGTAATTGATGCTTTACTGAGACTTCAGTGTACTCGTTGTATTTCTGCATAGCAAGTGTCGTGTGCATGGAGATCGTAGTTGAGATCAATGACATGCAATTGTTAGAAAGAAAGTAGAAGGATTTTCTGGCTAATTCAAGTACAATCGTTTCATCCCTTAAATAAATAAGCAAATAAATATATTAAGTGGAACTACACTTATTGGTCAAACAGACTATTTATCCTAGGTGCTCTCCTAGATGAATGTGCGAGTCACAAGCGAGAAAAGCATTGAAAGAATTTAAACATCTTAGGACGCTCCTCCTAGACGGTTAAAATTGGAACATTAACATAAGCTTGTGTGGTCACAACTTGTTGATCTAACCTTGAATTGAAAAGAATAAGCATGTGTTAGAGTAATTAAATATTAAACCACGCCTTCATCCAACAGCTTAAGCTTTTGGAATAGTTGGCAGTGGTCCCACAAATCTCACAGCATCTATTACGAGCAAAAGGTGTTCATATACACATTTATAGAGAAGGTGCATTTTCTCATGGACGTATGTGCGTGCCATACAAGTGCCAAAGTTTTGTGCACCTTCTTTATTTGTTCCTTCATGCATGTTTGCCCGGGGCCCAATGATTGCCATATTTTCTCGCTGATGTATTTGCATGCACTGCAAGTGCTAGAATTTTATGCACCTTCTTTAGATGTTCTTTTGTTCTTGTTTGCCAGTAATAGATGTTTTATCTTTCCAATTAATGGTTGCAATATAACCTCTCTCATTTGTTTAATACCATGGTAGCGCACAAGCTTATGTTAATCTTTTAGTGTCAACCATTAGAACGGGAGTGTAATGTGATGTTTAATACTTGGAGCACTAATCTCATGCGTGGGTTGGCATTTTTTATGCCAACTTTCCTAGGCCTTAAATGGGCAAATGGAGTATGTATGACCATTAAGCGTTTCGAGTTCCACATAATACATTTTTTTTGTTTATTTATTTCAGGGTGGAAGAATTGTACTTGAATTAGCCAGGATATGCTCCTCTTTTTGACAATTGCATGTCATTGAATTTGTTTGTCGACTCGTGTTGAAAGTGTAATCCCCTGAATGCAGAAATGTAATGAATGCACTAAAGTTCCGTTGACCTTTGCCAGCTGAAATATTCTTGGTTGTGGTCATGTTTATCTTAAACTTAGCAAAGCATTTATTATCAGCATAATCTCCCATAGTGTTTTAGGCACTAAAGTTCCGTATGTGTATGCGCTGCTAGTGCTAAAGTTTTATGCACCTTCTTTATTTGTTCCTTCATGCATGTTTGCCATGGGACCAATGTTTACCATATTTTCTCGTTGACTTACGTGAATGCACTAAAAGTGCCAGAATTTTACGCACCTTCTTAAGATCTTTTGTTCTTGTTTGCCAGTAATAGATGTTTAATCTTTGCAATTAATGGTTGCAATATAACCTTTCTCATTCATTTAATACCATGGTTGAGAAGCTTATGTTAATCTTTTAGTGTCAACCATTTGAACGGTAGTGTCGTCTGATGTTTAACACTTGGAACACTAATGGTACGGCTATAGAAGACTATCTTTCAGTAGTATCTTCCAGTAGTTCTACATAATTTGCATCTTAGTTGGAGAGGTATATCACAATTTCTCCTCTGTAAATTTCCAAAACTTCTTGAGATTCACGAGAGCGTTCTTTCAACAATGGGGGCACAAGCTAATAGTCTTAGAGAACCGAGGGTTGGGAATCTGCTTCCCAATACGCCCGACCCGACTAACAGAACCTTCGAGTTCCCAAATCACATCCAGACGACTTACGGCCAAAACTGCTTCATTTTGCTGCAGCACTCGCTTTATAATCCTGTCGCTTTTGGATCTTCCTTATCACCAGATGTTGAACCTAATACTCTTATTCTGGCAAACAATCAGGTCCGTGCGTCTTACTTGATCTCCGATTCTTGTAGAGGATTTGGGCCATCTTTCTCCATGGTTGACGTATCTGATCTTATTAGCCTATTAGGAGACATAACTAACCTGCAATCTTGTTTTGAGCCTTCTAATGCTTTCATTTATTGGATCAACCGTTGCCCCTTTGGTGTCGGAAATGGTCAAACTCCATTTTTGGACAACGCTGGTCCTCACCGCGCTTTGGTAATAGAGCGAGTTCGTGGTGGGATCTTGCCATCTTTGCTCTGGGCTCCTGAATTCATCCCCATGAGGCCTCTGCAGGTTCCACTGGATGCCGAAGTTGCTAATCAGGTTCTCAGATTCTGTGGTAGTACTGGGTTTTATGTCAAACAATCCCTGGTTGAGGAATTCACAAGAGGATTTGCTAAAGAGGGGAGGCAGTGCGCCCCAATCTAATTTCCCTTGCAATTATGGGTGTACTAAGTGTAACAGGTTTTTTTCCTAGTAGTTATGCCTGGGAGGACACATGAGCAGCCATGCACGGAAAAGAAAATTTGAGGCACTCCTCAATGCACCATGAGCCTTGAGCCAGGCACTGGTGGGTCTCTTTTGAAGCAACGCAGTCCAGGGTTTGAAAATGCTTCGTTGTCTGGAACCCACTTGATCCCCTGAGGATGGAAGATGATAGTTGTAAGTTGGAAACGGCAGTCTGGTTTTATGTCAACTGCTGTAATCTCTCGTCATATTTTATCTCCTTGCGGTTTTAATGTACTAGTTTGAGCACAGTACTATACTTGTCATTTGATGTCACGGAAAAGTCAACTTGAGTCTGTCAAGTCCTGTGCACGTGGGTTGTGACTCTGTTCTGCATAATCGTTTTGCTGCACGTCTTGTTATGTTTCACCATGAAGTTTATTTCTGACGTGGGTAAATTTTGCATTTGAGTGAACTGCAGTTTTCTGTCTTATTAGTGTCATTTGGGTACTTCTTCTGTTGTTTATGACAAACCCAAAGGCTTGTTTCTCCTTTGGGAATTCTATACATCATCATCATACTTAAATTATTTCTTTCTAAATACGAATGTGAGCGGATGGAGTCATGCTGTCCTAATAATGTGGATTAAAAAGAACACGTTGCTCTATTTGGGCTCAACAAACTATGTAGCTACTTCGTTGAGGAATTTTGTGAGATATTTGAAAATTGAAAGATTGTATACTTCACATGTGTATAAATTGGCGGGAACTTGGAGGAGAACATATTGTCTGGATGTATTTGTTATATAGACTTGTTTCATAATTGAAGTGCAGAACTCGGCAAATTAAAAGTGTGGAAATCAAGTGACAACTCTGTCAGCTCCAATAGTGTCATGATAAGTTTGTCAATTGTTGGCATCGGAGAGTAAAACATGTATTTTTTGTGGTGTTAACAGCATTTAAAGCCTCGAGCGAGAAGATAGACAGAAGAGGGAGAGGGGCGACAAGATCAGTCTTGAAAGGTTGTATTTCTTTCTGAAATGGCACGATAGCTTAGTTATGTGAAATGCAGGGCTTGGTGTTCTTTCCTTATTACTTTTAGGCAAAGTCACTATAGGTTCCTGCGGTGGCTGATGAACGGATTTGAGAGCTAATCTCGGCCATTATGGGGGGTGCGGTGCAATGCGGAATCTGTATCCTCTTTGAAAGGCACAAACATAACATGGTCATTGGCGGTATTAAAATCGAATTGAAAAACTGAACCGCTAATCAAACTGGATCAAACCAAAAATTTTGTGCAATTCAGTTCGATTTGATTTTCGATTCCGGTAATTGAAAAATAATCATTTTTCCAGTTCGGTTTGGTTGCGTTGAAAAGTTTCAAAAATACCATTTTTCAGTCCTCGTTCTCCTCCATTTGGCCTTTAGAGCTGAACAGAACAGTTCTCTCCTTCTCTCTCCCACCCATCACTACTTGTGTTCCGCATTCCTTTTCTCTCCGTCCCACTTCATTTGGGATCGCATCTGTTCTGCTTCGCTTTCGCACCCGAATTAGTTGCTGCTTGTTGTCATCAGGTATAGTTCTCGGTATCCAACTCCCCTCTGTTCCCTGAACATCCATGGATTGGCCGGAAATGGAGGATATGTCTAGGGCTTTAAATAGAGGATACATCTAGGTGCATCGCCCACGGTGGCCCTCGCCCAGGGGTTCAGCAGCCCCCGTTGGCCATCAGCCAGTGGCTGGTGCCTGCACTTGCTTTGAACCAAAAAAGTAAAAAATGAAAAAAAAGAAAAGAAAGAAAAATAAAATAGAAAAATAAAAATCAGAAAAAGAGGAAATCGAAAACCGTAATGAATTGGATTTTTTTTTATTCAGTTCATATTCAGTTTAGAGCGAGATTTGTTCGATTCAACGTTACACCTTAATAGTTGAGTAGAGATTAAAAAAAAAAACCGAATAGAATTGAACCATTGACACACCTGGCCATGTATGGTAGATTTGAACTGTATAGTTATGCTTGTTCATGAGGTGGAAGTTTTGATGCAAATGAACTGTATAGTAAGGATTTGTTTGGTAAAAATTCTGTTCACGAAATAATTTTTGGACAGAAATGATTTTTTCTAGTTTTGTTCTCGAGAATAGAGTAGTAGAATTTTTTCCTTTCAAATTTGTTACTTGACAACCGATCTGTTACTGGGAATAGAAAAACTAATGGACTTTACAAAATATATCTGTGTTCTTTTTTCTGTTCACGTGAACAAAAGAACATGAATTAGAGAAATAAAAGCGTTTCCAAATAGGCCGTAAATCAACTCGTGGCCTGCCTTCCTCGTCTTCTGAATGGAAACGGCACGACCACTGTGCAGCAATTGCAGACAAACTGTCGTGATTACCCAACGTGCAGGAATAGGAACTAGAAATTGCAAAGCTATGTCCTTTGGTTATTATACGAATAAGAGCCCCTTATGCATGCATTTGTCTAGTGAATTGCCCTTGCCTGTGGATTATGTCGAGTCCAGGCGTGTCCGCATAGTGCAAACCGGCAAGAAGGTCCAGTGGACTTGCTGAAGGTAAACGAGCTTGGAAAGTTGGAAATACCAAGAAAAAAGAAGATGGGATGAGCTACGAGGTGAATTTTCCAAAGAGAGATAACCACACATTTAACACACGAAGCTGTCCACTACAGAGCGCGTTTTAACGTCACACACTGAAGCTACACATTGCTTTCCTTCTAAAACCCTTCGTTACAGAACAAAGCAACGAGTCTCAGAACTTGTTCTTGTACCAGAAGATGCCCTTGCTCTCGCTGCCTTCGTCCGGCTCCACGTAGAGACACTCCCTCGCCTCCCTCCATATCGCCTCGTGGACCGGCGTGCCGTCGAACTGGTAATACTCCCCCAGGATCGGCTTGATCGCCTTCGTCGCCTCCATTGCATGATAGTGAGGCATCGTGGAGAACAGATGGTGAGCGACATGCGTGTCGGTGATGTTGTGGAACACCTTGTTCAGCACCCCGTAGTCCCTGTCCACTGTCGCCAAAGCCCCCTTCAACCAATCCCACTCCGACGAGTCGTAGTGCGGCAACGCCGGGTGGGTGTGCTGCAGGTACGTGATCATCACGAGGAACGCGTTGACCACGAGCAACGGGACGCCGTACATGCAGACGAGCCAAGCCAGGCCTTTTGCCGCCGCAACGCGGTAGAGCACATAAGTCACCGCTATGATCCCCGCATCGGAGATGTATATCTGGAGCCTCTCACGGTCCGAGTAGATGGGGCCATATGGGTCGTAGTGGCATGCAAAACGATCGTAGGGCCTGCCCGACACGTTAAAGGCCAAGTACAAGGGCCAGCCGAGAGTGAGCGTGACTATAAAGGTGACGAACCGGCCCGGTGGATTGTTTAGGTACTTTGAAAACCACGGCATTTCGGACTTGGGCTTGGGGACGAAGACCTCGTCCCGCTCGAGCGATGCCGTGTTAGAATGGTGGCGGCGGTGGCTGTACTTCCACGAGAAGTAGGGGACCAACAGTGCCGAGTGGAGGAAGAGACCGACGGTGTCGTCTACCCATTGGTAGTCACTGAAGGCATGGTGGCCGCACTCGTGGGCGATGACCCAGACACCAGTGAGGACGCAGCCCTGGAAGGCCCAGTAGACCGGCCAGGCAAGATAGGCGAGCGGGGATGGGAGGAGGTGGAAACAGGAGGTGGCGACGCGGTAGAATACGAAGACCAGCGCGAGGTCGGAGACGACGTAGGAGAAGGAGCGGGCGAGGGAGCGCTTGAAGCAGTGGGGTGGGATCGCCTTCTTGATATCGCCGAGGGTGAACGGAGGCTTCGCGTGAGGCACTCTTGGAAGGGGCTCGCCCTCCCTGGGGCCTCCTCCATCGATCTTGCCTGGCACGGACATTCTGCCTCCAGCCCCCATTGTTGCACCCACCTCAAGTTTGAGATCTGTCCGTGCCCTGAAAGGAACCACCACAAGTAAATGAAAGGTCAAATTACAGATACTGATCAAGAGAAGAGCCCCTTTCCTTAAATGGGGAAGCTTTTCAGCCTGATCAAAAGCAAATGCACATGGCGCGCTGGCTGGTGGGTGCCTTAAATGGCAAAGAATCCGGCAGACGTTATTGCGTGGGGGAAGGACAAGCAAAACCCCTTACTCCAAAAATCAAGTGCAGGTCAAATCAAACCTAAACTCATGTGCGCACCTGAACGTCAGGTCTCACATGGGTTCCGTCGTCTCTGTTCATACGTCGCAACTCACCCAGAAAATCAAAAGACAACTCGAAGAATTCATAGAACTCACAACGACGTAATGAATCGTTAAGTACGAGCCAGACGAAGTTGATTAGTCTAACGAAGCGAAGGAATAACAAAAGCACGACAGGGTTAAGGTTTCCGGGGTCCAGCAGAAGATATAGCCGCAGCCCCAAGATCTGCAACGAGAGGCCCCAACGTTCACTGGTTGTATGTTGATGGCGACTCGTCCAGTCTTCATCGCTGGATGGACTCGGAGTGCATGTGAGCGCTCGTAAATGTGAGTCGGTGCTGATGCGGATCGATTTATTATTCCTTTTCCTTTGCCCACATTCACTTTATACGTAAAAATGGCAAAACGTACAAAGAAACAAACCCACTTTCCAAAGGTCGGGTCCATTGAGGAAAATGAATTCAAAATCGTCGCAAGATCATTAGGATTTCAAGTCACCAAAGTACGACAAGCAAGATTCAGATCGAAGTTTAAAGAGCCGATGATTCAAGGAATTGGGGTTTAAGTGCTAAAGATTTAGTTGCTTACGAAGAACAATTTTGCCATTTTTCCTAGTGTTCTGTAGGCTTATGGTTGGCTTGGTAATATGTAGTAAACTTTTCATGGAATTTATTAGTAAAGTTTTGAAATTGAAATCTCAAATGAGTTCGCTTTAACAGTAAAGAATTTATTTCATAGTATCATTTAAAGACACGCCCAGATTCATATATGTAAAAGAAAAGGAAAGGAGAGAGCAATATTTGGTGTGCAATTTTATATAAACGTTTTGAAAATGCAATACCAAATTTCATCAACTTTGCAAAAAAAAAAATTATTCATTAATCTTTGATAGCGATACAAGTGGTCATTTTAGGAAAAATGAATTTTCAAATTATTTATTTTTGAGAAAATAATTGCACCTTTGGACTCCATTTATTTCGTGAAAAATTAACGATTCGAAAAATATTTTTTTCTAAAAATGATCACTTATGTTGTTTAAAGTAATTAAATAATAAAAAATACTTGAATTATCGATAATAATTTATTTATAAATATTTACATGGACAATAAAATATTTCTAGTTCATTCATTTTCATAGACGATACAAGTAATTGCGTTTAAGATACCATTTTTTGAAAAATAAAAAAAGTCCCAGAATTTTTTTTTTATGCTAAACCATGCAAGTTTCGTGAAGGATTGATGAACTTAAAGGAGTCAAAAGGAGAAACACGAAATTCATCTGCACAATCCACTCCACATCCATCCCATCAGTCTCCCTCTATCAACACCAAACTCCCTAGGACGGCATGGTTGTGCCATGGACGAAGGTTCCCTTGACTTGTCTAAGCCAAGAGCGCGACTTCTTCGGGGAGAAAAACAAAAAAGGGATCGCGACTTCAACTACCCTTGTAAATTCATTTTCTGGTCAAAGTTGATTTCAGAACTTCCCGCTTATGACAACACTTCTAGAGTAGATTTCTACCACAAAAAATGCTTCTAGAGTTGAAATCCATTTATAACTTTTCAAGCAAAAATCTATTTTATTACGTAATTTTATTTTTTTATTTTATTTATGAAGCATTTTTGGCTTTAAAAATAGTTTTGGAGCCACTTGAAAAGCTTCTCTTCAGAAGTAGAAAAATCTATTGATAATAAAAATTGATTCCTATAGTAGAATTGTTGTCATGTGTCCCTTTAAATAATGGAAAAAAGGTAATTCAATAGACAATAAAAAAGAGAATACTACGAATTCGCAAAATTAATATAAAATATATATATGGTAAGTTTGACGGGAAGATCGTTCGCTCCTTTAATGCGCTTTGAATGCGAGTCAAGGAGCCCCGCCCCCCCACAAAAAAAAAAAAAAGGGTAGATGGCGACACCGTCAAACGCCGTTACAAAGCAGAAATTGCATGCAATTCCTAAACAGAAAATGGAAGATGGAAACTGAAGCTTCTCGTTTGAACGATTCGAGAAAATCCAATCTGACGATCGACAGAAATTCTTAGTAATCGACACGGAGAAAGATCGGATGCAAGGAAGCCCGTCGTTCCTATAATCGGAGATTTAGCTCCGAGCTGGGATTATTCCGCGTGCATCAGAAACCGCGGGAGACAACGGCGAAGTACCGAAGATTCGACAAAAGGGAATAGGCAACGGCGCGTTCAAAGTGGGAAGAAGGATTCAGAGTCTAAGTGATTTGTCGACAGATTGGAGAAGGAAATCGATCGGCCGTTCGAGAGAGAGAAAGAGAGAGATCGTCGATATCTGCACATGCATTGATAGGATCGAAGAGGGAAAGACGAACGAACCTCGGTCTCCGTTGTCCACGAAGAAGCGCTCTCTCTCTCTCCCTCTAGAAAGCGCTTCTTCCCTGCCGGCCTCTGTGCTGCTTCTCGTGCGTTAATGGCGTCTGGAGCTGCCTCTCCTGCGCAAAGCCGTCCCCGTATTTATGCTGCAGCGTCGTCGCTTCGTCCTTGGCCATTTAAAAAATAATAATAGTAATAATTTAAAAAAGGAGAGGAAAACGAACGGACACAATTGGACGTGTTTATTTCACAAAAAAATCAGAAAATTAAAAAATATTTTTCAGAAAATACATGCTTATATCTTTTAGAAAAATTAATCAACGGAAAATATTTTCATTATCGATAACACTTTGTACCTAACTATTTTCGTGATGATGAAAATATTTTATATTCATTCATTTTTATGAGCGATACAAGCGTTTAACTTTTGAAAAATATCTTTTAGAAAAATTAGTCAACAGAAAATACTTTCATTATCGATAACACTTTATGTCAAATTATTTTCACGGTGATGAAAACATTTTGCATTCATTCATTTTTACGAGTGATATGGGTATTTATTTTTTGAAAAATATTTTCAAATATTTGATTTTTCGTGAAACAAATACACATTTTAGTAAATATAATTCGAACAACCTTCTCTTCTGCTTTTTCTTTTCTATTTTTGAAAAATGCACGCTATTATTAAAAATCGAACAATGTTATGGATATTGAGATATTCGTATGTTAAGTGAATTTACTAAATAACTAATTATCTTCTTAATTACGCAACTTTGGTGTGGTTAGCTCCACAGGCCAAAGCGTATAGGCTTTATTGACTTTGCATTGTTAGATATCACACTCGTCATTGCTCTTCCTAAAATAGCAACTTCAAACTTTGGTAAGGCAAGTTTCAACGGGAATGGGAGACGCCTATCCATCCATATAAATAGATCGCTACTTTACGATATCCCATTTCTTGTTTCGACGATTCGATTCGGTTTTTTTTTTTTTTTTGAGGGGAGGGAGGTATTAGGTTGTGTTGTTGGCTAACTTGCCACGATCTAAGATACAAAGCCAGCTCCAAATCTTACGGCACACGCCGAGAACGCGTCATCGGCGTTCGAGATCGGCAAGCTCGACTTCTTCTCGAGAGAAAATTGGGTTTATCGCGTCCCGGCTTTCAAAAGATCATGCATCGATGTTTTGTAACGATGAAAGTGATCGGCCGTATGCGTTATTGTCTTAGTTGTCGATAAATAGCATCAAAGCATGGCTAATCTTGTGGAGTACGCCATTATAGGGAATAAGTTTTGAGTTTTTTTTTTGGCGAGTGTGGATATTCAACGCGGATATTCTCGCAATCTAGGGCTTAGTATCGCCTCGTCATGTAGAAGCCTGTTATGACCTTAAGTAACGTACAAACACGTACTTACATCTCGATTTCGGAGGCATCGAATTTCATTAATTAGAGATCTATTTGAGATTCCATCTCTCTCGAACCATCGAGAAAGTTGGTGAACGAATCGCGACGGTGCATTTCCTCCCTCTCCCCGAGATGATGCTATACCGGCTTATTTGGGTGAACGCGCGGTCCTGACGAAAACGACGCCAGAAGAATGCGTTTTTCGACGGACGCGTTGGACAAATGCAAGGCGCGGTGCTGAGAAGAGGAGGAGTGGGGGCGGGAATCACCAGCCACTCGGCAGAGACCCGCGGCGTACGTGGACAGAGGAGGAGGGCCAAAGGGCAACACCTGAGCCTCACGTGGCGCCCGCCCCCTCGGTTTCCGTGGTGGCCGGCCCTGAAAAACAGTGGGTCGGGTCGCTCGCGTGTCCATTTTCTGCCTCGCGTGTCTTCGTCCTGTTTCGGTTCCGACTTTGCATCTTGAGGGAGACACGCCTCTCGATTTTCTCGCCACGTAAATGAGATTATATTCGTAATCAAGCCATCGTTTTTTCCTTTTTAACGACAAGTGAAGTCACATATCATGATTGGTTAGGCGATTCCACAGTCTCTTTATCCGCGTTGGAATCGTGTTCCGCGACTCTTGAAAAAGGATCGATATATGCGATCGCGACTCTATTTATTATATTAAGCTTTTGAATTAGATTTCGAATATGATATTAGCGCCAAGTGCTTCATCTACTTTGACGCATGTACATTCGATAGACCCGTCGAATGAATGGGTTGGATGATAATGGTCGATTCAAATTGATCCATTTTCTACAATGCACATATAGTAAACTCATATCCGAACAAACCCGCTTTGAATTTATATTAGATTCGAGCCGACTTGAGCACTCGCATATTCAACCCAATCTAGAAAAAACTTATATCCAAACTGAGGTGAGAGCGTGGAGCGACCGCGAGCGTCCGGCGAGAGATTATGTGGGCAAGAGAGTATGAAGAGGGGAGACATGAAGACGAATTGGTCGAGATAAGTTATGAACCTATTTACACCCATATTATATTGGGCTTTACCATGATAAGCCTTTATGATCTATTTACATGACATACTAACCCATAAATAACTCAGTCATTGAATACGAGTAAGAAATTTTGAGTTATCTTCACTAACCACGTGATTTGCGTGTATCTTCACGACACAATGGCTCCGCTTGCCTCGTGTAGCAGCTATACGAGTAAATCGAACGATTTTCAACTTTCCTTTTCAAGACGAATTGGGATTTTCTCCCCTCCTTATTGGTTTGGGTGACGTGTGCCTTTCAAGTTCCATCCAAACTCGCAACGGAAGCAACACCGGACCCACGTGCAAACAAATCTTCTGTTACTCGGGCTCCATTTATTCGTGAAAAATAAATAAATAAATATTTATATGCTTGAAATAATTAGCCGACGAAAAAATACTAATCATTATCATCGATAATTAATGTATAAACTTTCGTGGATGATGAAATCGTTTATTATTTACAACATTGCAAATGATACCGACGCGGACCATGTTTTGGATAATATTTTATAAATTATATATTTTTCACGAAATAAATAGAGCCTCAAATTCTCACCTGGCTAGCACGTCGGGGAAAAAAGCAATGGGGGCTCCTCCTCCAAAGGCCAAATCGCTGTAGTCCAACACCCCATGTGGCTAACAAATCTCCCCATCACCTAGGCTCTCACTTGTTTCGCAAAAAATCAATAATTAGTCGCTTGTATCACTGATAATTAATGTCTAAATATTTTCGTGAGTTGTGAGATCATTTGACTATTTTATTTACTATTAATAATTATTTCAAGCGATATGATCGTCATTTTTTGATCATATTTAAAATCATGATTTCTCCAAGAAACAAACAGTCTCCGTGGAGAAGACACAATAGTGACTACTTCCTTTGGAGGCCAAGTCGCTGAGTCCAAAACACACGTCAAAAACCAAAACTTACCCGCAATGCCCAAATTCGGAAATGCGTGATTGAATGTCATTGATTGGATTCCGCAGCAGTCGTGCCCGCAACTTTAAATTAGCTTGCTGCCTAACTCTTTATTTTTCCTGGCCTCTGTAAATGCAGCTGTCATGCTTTTTTTCAGCAGTGGGCCAACTTCACCTACCATCAATCTGATGGCGAGGCAGGCAATAATCAGAGGGTTGTTCATCAAAATAGCTTGATCATCTTCAAAGTCATTAATTGTGTGGTCCGGCAACATCAAATGTGGGACGTCTACTATGAATAGCTCTTGGGATGAGGTGAAAAATAGGCACGGCAAGACCATGCATCTTCGAGTTGGGTCGTGTTTTCGGACCTTTAAGCCTTTTGACCATGCACCGTGGAAGAAGAAAGTCAAGGGGCAAAAAAAATATTTTTCTGCCTTTATAATCTTATTTTCATTCTGCTACGAACATTTATTAATTATCCGACACATGAAATGCATGTTTTAGTATATTGCGTGTTTAGCCGAGGAGGTATTAGAGTTGCGTTGTTTTGACACCTGTGGGTAAGTACAGTTTAATACGAAAGGGTCGTAGCAGAGCAGTTAATATGGGGCCAATGATCCATTTTTGATCATATTCGCACAAAAATGGGTTTTATATAGATTCTAAGTTCTAAAGGGATGAATGAAAATGGATCAAAACACTTAAAAAGTAAAAGGTAAAACTTAAATCAAAAGGATAAAAAATGGGTTACACAAGTAACTCATTTTCAATCCATGAGAATGGCGTGGTATAGAAACGACGTAGTCAGAACCACAAGTTGATTAGGTTTATATGTATATTTTATATTTATTTTAAATTTAAAAAAATATAAGTAAAAAAAGAAAAAAAAATAATCTCTTTTGAGTAGAAAA
>JAGVVM010007847.1:0-14680 GCA_019149425.1 Psidium friedrichsthalianum | reverse complement strand
ACCTGACATATTAGATGCAGCTGCTTGTGATGCTGCATTATTAATCCCATATCCCACACCATGTTTTGCAACATTTCCATTTGTAATCTGACCAGAACTGTTGTTAGACATCTCCTGGAACAGCTGCTGAATCATCTGGTTCTCAAGGTTGCCTTGGGATGACTGAGGATGGTTTGGGGAGACTAAACTGTTGGTGCTCCCCGAGCGCTGCTGCAACTGCTGGGGATGCTGTGTAGTGAGATGAGGGCTTGAGTAGCCGCTGACAGGTAATTTCTGCATGGATCCAGATAAAACAGCAGGCGTAGAAGGCGGGTTCTGGTTAGAATGGTTGCAAGAAGATTCCTCTTGTTGAAGGGAGTTGGAGCTCGTATTCATGGAGTTCTGTCTCATTAGCATGTTCTGATAACTAGTAAGAGCTAAGGCAGCTTGCGCAGAACCTTTAAGGCTCCGCGATACACATGCTGGTTATTACCCATGTGATTGTTAATACTAGGATGTAAAGCCATCAACTTATTGAGCGTGTTGCGATCAGTCGGCAGACCCTGAACATTTGCTATCTGCTGCATCTCTTGCATTTTCTGAAGATGGAGTTTTGCAGCTGAGGCCTGTTGAGTGTAACTTTTCAAACCCTCTGCAGCAATGCACATAAAGTGGTTATCATCAGATTGTTCAGAAAACGAGTGGTAGACTTGAGGAAAAAGGAGAAGACACTACAAAAAGACAACATATTTGTCAATGCCACCGCAACACCATTACCCCACAAAAAAGAAGAAGCTGGAACAAGTATATTACCAACAGGGCCAACTTTGCTCTCCCGACAGAAATCTATGAGATCCTTCATGCTGTTGACAACCTCAGAGATCTGCAGTTGGAGTGGAAGCATTAAGAACAAAGAAATCCTAGCATCTGCTAAAGTCATACGCCATGAGACAGCTTACCTGCAAACACCTCACATATCTTTTGGAAAATCCCAGGTCATTGAGTGACTGCAATTCCAGGCTCTTGGCAAGCTGACGCCCAGCTGTCAAGACCCTAAAAGGAAAAGGAACAAGATCAGTGTCTGCCATCCATAAAGCTGCATGAGCCAAAATAGAAGCTTAAAACAATATACTAGATCTATGCATAGGGGAAAGAAGGGGATGAACCATCCATTCAGTCTGTGCAATATAGCCCCGACTGGTGCCCTCTTCTAACAGGATCTTTCATTAAGAAAATAGTCTACGACAAAAAATGCATCCTTGCATGCTGCAGTGAGCAAGAGAAACACCATGCCAGAAGTCACACACACTGGTCATCCAACCATAAAAACAGGTAAGAGGGCACAGCCAACCAATCCCTCCCCAACCCCCCCCCCCCCCCCCAAACAAAAAAAAACCCAACCGGGCGCGCCATGGCTTTTTTACCATCTCTTAACTAGGAGAAAGGAACATAGCTAGTGGGACAACCATCTTAACATGTATAAGCATCACCAAGAAAGAGAAACGTATCCTGGCTTCTCGCCAGTAAAAGCCTTTGATGAAGGAATCCAAAAACGAAACAAAAGGTAAGGAAAAAATCGGGAGAAAAGCCACCAAGTTGATGAACTTACATGTTACTGTTTGTTTGTAGATCCTGTTGGGAGACCCCATCAGCTCCACTCTCCGCAATTGTGCTCTGACACTTTTGCGCAACCTGGACCAACTGATTTACCTGCAGAAAATGTATAATCATGATGAACGGTTATAAATGTCAGGAATGGACAACAAGGAAACAAAAAGATGGGATTTTATTCAATGTCCAACCAGTTGGGTAACCAGTCAGATTATAACATCATATACCAACAGTACAAAAGCTCAGAACGTCCTTAAGAGATCCATGCAAAGCTCAGCTAGTAAACAAGGTCTTTTGTTCTAATATTGCAGAATGTGGGATGCTGACTCCAGTTAATGGTATGGCATGATTGTTGAAACCATCGTTGGTACCTGTGGGGCAACCAAGCGCCGAGGAAGAAGTTCTTCATGACGACGGGCACAGAATTCCCACGACAGTATCTGATCAACACCAAAATTTAGCAAAAACCTTCACATGAATAGAGCATTTATGACATTGTTTCTCTGAAACTATATTGGTGAATAACCTTGAGATCATTAGCGAATGTGATACGAAGCTGACCCTCACGAACAACACGAAGTTGCTCATACACACTCTCCTGAACAGCTTTTCCATACTCTAACACCATTATCCCTGAGGGAAACCTGACTTCTTTAGGCATGTCCAGAAAAAGAAGCTCATCAAGGACACCACTGCCAAATTTGATTTCATTAAGCCTAGGTAGTACTTCAAAAGTGGCCTCTGTCAAAAACGGAAGAAGAGAAATTATTAATAACCAAATGACCCCAGTAAGGGGGATTGCTCTGAGAAGTACTAAAAAACACAAGAAGCACGGTGGAGAGCAATTCATCCCCAACAAGAAGCCACTCTGCGTGTTTACCCAATTCTTTTGGCAACTTAGGAGTTCATGAAAATGTTTAGATAGATTCATGATCCAGGTCAACGAAAAAGGATGTCAAGTATTCTTTCAACAGATATGAGCACATAAAGAGAAGTTAGCTTGAGTCAAGGTTGAAGAAGAAAGCTCTCAATTAGATAGCCAGATTTCCACTCTATTGACTCTTGATTTGAATGGATAAATGGACCTGCTCAGGACATATAACACACAATACTATGAGATTTATCAATTTTCTGAAGCACGTCAGATTACAGGGCTGCAAGGCTATCCCTAGGTAGACAAAATCCCATTCCGAATGGTTGCCTCCACATCATGCTTGCCATTTCAGAGAAAATCAAGATATAGTAATATCCACAGCCACTATGGTTTTGAACTGAAACATGGCGTCAGATAAAGAGGTAGATTTGGATGTCCTCTTATCCAAATTTGCAACTAAAAATACGCAACTATCAAAATTAAATCACGGAAAAGAGAGAATTTCCAGGTATAAATCAGTAGCTTTAGTCCCTATCTCTTACCAAATCCCCTTCCAGACTTGGAACCACATATGTCGCAGTGCCATGCATCCTGACAAAGAAAGGATACAAGGGAAAAATAGACTATCAGCCTACATGAAAATCGGTAGACCAAACTGATCACTCCATCCAGAACACTTTCGAGCTTCTGTTCAATGGAAAGGTGGAGTAAACATAAGGGCATAATAGAACCAACCATAGCGGCCTGAGGAAAAACACCAAGTGCGTGTTGTCCAACATTGTCGTATAATGACAAGCACCACCTTTTCTTTGCTCGAGGTGAGTAATATTCTGCCACAAACTTCCTCCAATAGGCAATTGGATTAACCTGTAAAATGTAAAAGAGAGATTGGCTCAAGAAATGAAGTAACCGATAAAATCTGAAGAGTTCATCAGGAAGAAAAGATGCATTTAGACAGAGATGTGAAATGAAGGATGTGTCCATAAGGCAATCGGAGATGTTTTCAGGCTAGACTTCCAACTCACCGGAGTCTGTGGTCGCTGATGATAAAGATATTGCATCAAGCGACGAGCACATACACCACTATCATAGGGGCGCTTAAAGGCATTTATTGATTGAATGCCCTGTTGCTGCAGCTGCTGCCTCAACTGAAGTTGCTGCTGCTGCTGCTGCTGTTGCTGCTGCAAATGAGCCCTCTGCATATGCGGCATTGACTGAAGAAATTGTTGCTGTTGTTGTCGTAGTCTTTGCTGCTGCAGTAATGCTTGCAACTGAGGATTACGCCCTTGTAACTGCATATCCTGTCTCTGCAACAGTTGCTGTATGACCTGCTGCTGGATTATGTCTTCTTGCTTAATGTCTAAACGCGGTTTCTTCTGCACCTGAGATAGGTTATTTGGGTCCTGAATAAAAGAGCCCGGAATTCTTGCACCCATGGGCAACAACACTTGCCCAGTTTGTGATGCAGGTAATGATGTAGCAGTAGAAGCGCCATGTTGCTGTTGTTGATTCTGTTGAACTGGGGGTGTCTGTTCTTGATGAGAGTTCTGCTGAGCTACAGAGGATGCATCCATAACTGATGAAGCCGATAAACTCACGTTATTTGAAGAAAAAGACATTGGTGATGCAGGCAAACGCATGTACGAATCCGTATTGATGCTTGCACTTCTCTGCAAATGTGGCCCTCCTGATAGCGCGGAATTAGCATCCGTAACCAAAGAGCTTGCCCCAACACTTGGTCCTGAGTTTGCCACGCTATTCAAAACTACATTGTTCATGTCCCCTGAAACCGTTCCTAGATTAGGACGCCCAGTTCCAGGTACTGAATTAGAGGAGTTACCGAACGAAGAGCTCAAGTGAGAATTAACTACAGTGTGGGACTGTCCATCCCCTTGATAATATATTCCTGAACTCGAGGAAGACTGGGTCAAGCCTCCAGTTGCTCGTGATGGGACCATAGGGGGTGCTGCCCCTTGGTGAACAGAGTCTAAGTAGCTCTCCAGAGCCAGGCCTGATTATCTATTCTCTGTATAAAGATATCCTCGCTCAAACTTCCTCAATTCACATGAATAACGGACTTCAGCCAGTGGATCACAAGCAGAACATGGAATGCAAATGACGCATAGAACAATCCAGCAAGCCAAAAACTGTCGGCAGTTCTGTATTAAAAATGTCCCGAGTGAGTGAACAAGGCAGAATCGAATTTACAGAACGTCATTATAAGACAAAAAAGTGTTTAGGGTTGCACAGTATAGCCAGCTTCCAGTGCTCTACACGAATACTCTTAAGAGAATTGAACAGCAGCAGCAAAAATTCTGGCAAAAATAAAGTAATAGAGAGAGAGAGTGAGAGGCAAATAAGCGAGAAACTTACCTCAGAATCATACCTAATTACAGAAACGAAACCTAAAGGACCTTATCAAACTCAGGATACTCCCCAACAAACGCTCGGGCAGAAAATCTTCCCATCCCTATCACGCTGACAAACCCTAATCACGAGCTGCACAGCTCAGTGACAGCAACGACAGTCCACAATCCAAAAGGCCCCAAATTTCCAATATACTAAAGACCCATCTTCACCTTAAAGCAATTGCACCCTAGCCAGACCCAAATTGAAAGTAATTCGACTCGTGAAAAGGGGAAATTAAAAATGTTGCCGAACCAGAGATCGCCAGAGAGCAATGAGAATAACCCCGAAGCCCGATCAAAAAGCACAAACAGTAACCTGAATCTCAACAAACGGATGCTCAAAGAAACCGCCGACGTGAATCGCAAAAACAATCCACGAAGTGCACTGAACGCTACAGTCACTGAAATCACTCGCACGACAAAGTTAACCGATATCGCCACAAGAAAAATATACGCAAATACTGACCAAGAGATCGCGAGATGATGAGCAAGAACGCTCCGAACTTCGATTGACAGAGAAAGGGGACAGTTTCCTTGCAATCTGGAGGAGAAGTTGCAGAAATCGAAAGCGGAAGGGGGAGAAGGGAGAAAATGGCAAATATTAAAGAGCTGGATTTATATATCCCTAGCGGGAATTGTAGAGCGACCGGCTGGACCAGCTCGGCCCCGCGTTGCAACACCGGCAGCAGCGGGTGGGAAGCTGGACACGCGTCGCCCGATTGGTAGGTGAGGGTAGTCGGTGATGGATCTCGCGGTGGCGACGCGAAGGCGTAGGCCACGTGTCGGGATCCGGTTGGATGATCCGGGAGCTGCCTAATGCGGACCGCGAGGAGGTTAGCTTTAGCCCACCGCCATAGCCAGTAGGCCTCGAAGAGCGAATATCACCTGCGGTCGCGCCCAATTCCTACTTCCTAGTCATGCATTTTAGGCAGGAGATTTTCTTTTTTGGTCCAAATTTAGGCAAGAGTTTAATATCAAGAAAATGACCCATTTCCTCTTTTGGCTCCTTTTTGTTGTGTGTTTATGTATATATATTGTCAAATCCTTTTTGGCGGTATTAAATCCGTCAAAATCCGACAGAAAAAAGACGAATATTTGGTAATTTTGTCCCTTTTCTTTCCCCTAAAAGTATAATCTTGTTTTCGACAAAAGAAAAAGTATGGTCTTGTTGTAGGCCATCAACCATATGGAAGTCAATACCCAATTTACTCATTAGAATGCGAAGTCTATTTTGAATTTGTGCGAAAAATTGAATGGCTTTGCACGAAGCCTGTACAGAGATAATCCCGTTTTGAGGGTTAATGAAATGCATCTTATCGTAAAAAAAATAATCATGCACTTAATAGTTGAATCTGCATTTGCCCATGGCAAAATTGTAGCCCTCAAAAAACTTATGACATGCATCTTTGATTACCTAACACTGAAAATTTAAGGCACCAATCGAATAAAAATGTGTTACAATATTTAAGACATTGCCTTTGCAACATGTGTAATAAGTACTTTAAAAGTCAAATTACTTTTGATTAAGAAAACGGGCAATAGTAAGGCACTCATTAACACGACTCAAAGATGTAATTAGAAACAAAACACTTGTAAATCTTATGAAATCAATGACATTGCGCATAAGAAGTTGATAAAATTCTCATGTAATTTCCAATCTTAAGAGATTCTAGCCTAGATCTAGGGTTGAGTTCTTTGAATTCACTTTTCATATTTTTATACATATCTCTAGTTACCGAAAACGGAGAAATTGACAAAAAAAATCCATTCGCGATATTCAAAAGAGAAAAATGCCCGCGCTTAAAAAAATCGAGAAAATGAATTCTCTTCGCTAGAAAGAGGAAATTATTTTCCCCGAGCATCTGATCTAAGTAGTAGCTTGATCTCATCCATGCAAACGCTTACGACCTTGGATCAATAAATTCCTTCCCTTACCATCCTCCTCTTCTTCTTCTTAATCTTTGGTTTGAATTCCACCAGTGTTTCATCTCTCGGTCACACCATTTTCAAGAACGCAACTCCACACTTCAAAGGAAATAACAAGCTCATTTTAAATTACGTGAATTTCCAATTAATAATAATAAGAAGGGATTTATTATACTTTATAGGATTTTTTTATACCTTTTTTGATGTTTGGGTGAAAATACCGTAGAGATTTGAGCTCACAAACTTCCGTACGCAATGCGGTCAAAGATGGCACGAAAAGATGTTTGTCAAAGCGGCAGGCATTTGCCACTTTTACTGTTCATCGTCATCTTTTATGGACAAATTGGATTATAATGTTTCCAATATCATTTTCAAATTAATGAGCAAGCAAGAGAAAGCCAATCAAATTTTTTTTTTTCCTTTCTAATGATAGCATTCGGGGCAAGATATTTTTATTAGATTTAAAGTTTATTTTTTCCGTAACAAACACATGAGAAAAGTAAATAAAGTAATGTGATTTAACAATGGAGTTAATGGGAAGTGCAATGATTGCATATCCCTAGAGATGAGAGCGCCAGGGCATTGAGGACGAGGCTTCGGATCGGCACGTGCGAGGGCTACGTGGGAACAAGCCCCCCCTCGTGCGGCCGACACGTTGCTGTCTTGGGATTCGGCCGGGCAGGGCAGGGCAGGGCAAGTCGGTGTTTTGCGTTGTCACTTGGTTTCCTCCACTTGTCGTGAAAGACGGTATAAATAATTTCTAAATTATAATGTAATTTCTGAAATTTTAATTTATTCAATATAATTCTTTATATTTAGCTCAGTATAAAATGTCATGCAATATAGTTTATGAACTTTTAATTTATTTAACGTGGTCTCTAGACCGTGTGGAATATTTAATGTTATTTCCCAACTTGAACTATGAGAAAAGATAACTTTAGAGATTTTCATATTATTTAGAGACTGGCTTGAATATATACCAAAACTCTAATTAATGTTGAACAAATTAAAAGTTTAAGGACGACATTGTAGATTAGGTTAAAGTTCAAGTATCATAATGAATAAATTAAAAGTTCAAAGACTCTATTGTAGATTGAATTAAAGTTCGAAAATTATAAAATTCATAGATCGCATTTCATATCGGGGGTGTCCATTTTGTTTTCCAAGTATAACACGGGCTTCGGGGTCTCTGCAAATGGGCTCGAGCTTTCCCCAAAGCTCACGGGCCTCCCCAGCGATGCTTTGGATCACCGCAGGGGTTGGGGAACCCGTCTTGATGTCGGGAGGACGACGTCATGCTTGCTGGACTCGCTTGGCCCAGAGGATGGACCAGCAGTATTGCCCCACGGAAAGCGTTGTAGCGACAAAGCGGGGATGTGAATGATGATGTCACTGCAACGATGGGTCCGAAGCTCTGTTCCATCCGGGTGAAGGATTGTGGCATTGGCTCGCGAATTCCGGAATGCAGGGAGTTTGCTGCAACAGCTGACGGAGCATGGAGGGTCCATCTCATCTTCGGCGCTGATTGGGATTTGAAGGACCTCGAGACACTCTGTTCTGATTTGGAGTCAAAAGCGTTTCTTTAGATGATAAGAACAGGAACATCCATCCACCTTTCATCCCCGTTACTCGCACTGTTTTTGTTTTGCCACAGCCGTCGGTGCGGACGCTTTCTCGCCCCGCCATGACTACTCATCTTCTTTTCGGGCATGCCCATCTGCTTCTGCTCCCAACAGGGCGTTCACGTCCCGCGCCAGGAAGCGACACTCGCGGCCCGAGCCTGTCGCCAGTCCCACAACCGGTGAACCAGTGTCGGTGGACGTCGACGAAGAGGACGAGGTCATCCTCGACTGTTGACGATGGTGAGTGAAGTGATTAGTCTCGACTCCTCTCTCTTCTCTATCTTGTTGGCTTTTCTAGTTTTGCAAGTTATGTATTGTTCCAAGTCATAGTGAATGAGGACCCTTTCGATACCCGGCAAGAAAGAACTGAAGAATTATTAGGAAAAGGAGCGAAATGGCCTCAACGAAGAATAAGGAGCGCTATTCATTTAAACTCGAAGATTTCTTAGTTCATATGTCAGATGCATTGGTACAAAACAGGAAGCAGCGGAAGCCATCTTTCTTGGAAACGCACACTGCAAAAGCAACAAGGGAGAGGGACGAGCACTATCTTCACTTTGAACGCCTTGATGCCCCCACATCTCTCTCCTCCGTTTCGCGCCAAAAGAAATACGAAACGGTCACGAATTTCTGCTCGTCTCGGCGGCGACTCTGAGACCACCAGCAACGAGCGACAGCTCAACCTCTCGGTCCTTCGCTTCACTTTTGGTAACATCACTATCTCTCGTGTCTGTCTCTCTCTCCGAATTGAATATGCCATCACTTTGGGTAGTACCCAGGATGCATAGAAGCAAAATATTCGATTCTTATCGGGTGTTTTCGGTGGATGTTGTTGTAGGCATACCTGGTTTGGACGAGTCGTACTTGCCCAGATGGATAGGGTATGGGTTTGGTTCGCTCTTGCTGTTGAATCATTTTGTGGGGTCGGATCTCGCCAATATAACCGCAGCTCAGCTGGTTATAATCTTTTCTGCGGCTGTAGTTACTTTGATTGCACAGATTTCGTGGATTAATCTGGAATTTGGGATTTTGTTTTCCTAATTCTTTCGTTTTTTTTTAATCTCTTTTCAGAGGACAGAGGTTTTGGGTCTTTCTTTGGCTGCATTCTCCATTATACTCCCTTATCTTGGAAAATTTCTTCCGGTAAATTTTTGCTCTTTTTGATTATTGATGTACGTTTCTTAAGTCTAGCTGGTGTCATCGGCTGAGTCAAGATGCTATTCTAACGATCTAATTTGGGCCTCAAAGCGGTGGTTCCTTTGTATTTTCCCCTTCATGAGGCCATTCATTGGTTTTTGCAAGGTTCAGGGGTGCTTGGCGTCCATTGCAATTTATGTTTAGCCTTTGGATATTGCGCACCTTTTTTGTCCTGGATATCTTCTAGATGTGGGTACTGTATTTTGTCTAAGGCTAATGATCATATCTTTCTGAGAGCGACGGTGATGATTTTCCAGGGTGCTGGCCCAGTGAATCAAGTAACATTGCCTGAAGGCAATGAGCAGCTATTCGTCATGTCAGAAAGTCTGTCTGATACGTTGAAGGAGAACTTGGCTTGGGCAACATACGTTCTATTGCGCAATACAAATACTATTGCTGTGGTATGTGGTTACCAAGAGCTAAAGTGATCTGCATGGTAATTTCTCACACAGCGAGCATGAGAAACCTTAATAACTGCTTGCTTATTACTTTCCTTATGGAGGTTACAAATCTCACACGTTTTATCCTTTCGTCTTGCCACAGTTAATATCGATTAAAGGCGAGCTATGTATACGTGGCTATTGGAGAACACCGGATGATGTGTCTAAAGCTCATGTCCTTGATTGGTTCAAGGAACAGACACAGAAAATTGGCCTCTCTGATTTGAAGGATACACTCTATTTCACTCAGAGTCCAGGTATGAGAAAATCTATTGGAAAGTCCTTTAATGTCGCATTGCATTGTCTCTTCAAGGGCAAATGCTTTTTCCAAATAGCAGTCCTTTGTATGAACATCTGCATATAATGACAAAATCTTAGTAGAAATTGCTGTTTGTTCCACTTAGTACATGGAAGAAGCTAAGAGCATGGAGCACTTAGAATATATTTCACACACTAATACAGTGAAATAGTTCTTTTTTCAATCTTAGAAGTAAGCATGCATGGTTCAATTGTTCTGGGGAAATAAAAAGGTAAATCTCTTTACTGCAGTTCTTAAATAGCTGAAGTTTTCATCAAAACTGCAGATTTTGGGTTTCGGGAATTGTTACCAAATGGGACACGCTCACTCTTGGTGCAGCCACTGCTTCAAGTTTCGGATCAAGAGGTGTACGAGATGGGAAGACATGAAGGGTTTATGTCCTCGTCTCAAGCATGAGTTATGCTTATAGTGACAAAGATAGAGCCTGGATAAAAGCTGTTGCAAACAAGTTTACGGGTAAAAGATATGTATAATCAAACGGCTGTGAATTATTTGGTTGGCTTTGTTACTTTCACAAAAGTGATGCTTTGGTGTGTCTTTTCTTCAGTTTGTAAGACATGTCCTTTTCATATCTACTGTAGTCAATAGGCAACTAAGCTGTCACTTCTTCAGATTGAACCGAAAGGAAGCAAGTGAATAAGGATTTTTCCATCATTTCTCATGCATGGAACTGAATCAGCAGGCTAATTTGTTGATGATGATGGTGTTCATCCTTTGCTATTTCTGTATATTCATTCACCAAGTTCTGCTTAACTATCTTATCTAGACATTCTATTAACCAAGAAAAAGGCATTATCGATGTTCTCTCAACAGCTCCAATGTTTTTTTTTTTTGGTTGAACAGCTCCGATGGTATTGAATAACGTTGAAATAAGAAGGCTAGTTTGTTGTCATTCCTTTTCGTTTGAATCAAATGAATCTCTATGTTAAAACACCCCCCCCCCCCCCCCCCCCCAAAAAAAAAAAACCAAAAAAAAAAAATGAACACTAAAGAATATCGCACACAATCTCACTGGGGATATCCGTTTTTGTATTTTCTACAGAGAAGGGACTTGTTTTTGACCCTTTTTGGTATTGCAGCAACAAAACTCCCCTCTGTAATATTGAACATTGTCTGAGAAGAGAGATTCAATTCAGGCACTAAAAACTCGTTTGCAGTCCACATCTGCAACAACTTCTCATCATACGGCATCTCACTCAAATGCTTTTGGTTTTCAATATGCTGAACATGCAATATGTGCCATGTCAGGAGATATCTATAATTGTAGTTTTCAGATTTGTTCAATTAGGTTTACTCACTTTCAGATCTAGTTATGCAGATGATCCCTTGATTACGATCGTCGTTTTGTAAATGTATCTTTTAATGCCTAAATCACTTTCACTCCTCTCCAACTAAAGAGTGCTCTGTTGTCCACTTTACGATTGAGCTGAAAAATTTTCTATCCTAGGGCATTCGATGTTGATTGGGATTTAGGAGTTATTGATGTTGTTACTGGATTTGACTCAATCCTCTTTCTGATTAATGTGGTTTTAGTTTATTGGAGCAGTGGTTAGTATTAGTAGTTTTTATGTTTTAATTTGTGTGCCCTTGTCTCATTGATAAGCATGTGATATATGTCCTTTGGGAGGATATCTTGGGACTCATTTGTGAAGTCACTAACCTTTTATTTTAGCCTTCTTCCATATGAGAGCATTCTTAGGTACTTGTCCTTATTATATTGTATAACGTCCGTGACCGATTGAATTATCAAATCACTGATCAATAATAGGGATAACATCACTTCAAAGAAAAGTAAGTTGAAACAGGAAGAGAGTTCTCAAAAATCATCTATTGTTAATAGCACATCACTTCCACCTATCACACAGAATGGGTGGGAGCGAGGGGAGTCACGAAACTAATGGAGTGTGTTTAATTATTTTATTGAGGAGAAGGGAAAAAGTATTGTTTTTGGCAATTCCTAGTCCAAGAAAAGGTTTGTGTTTTTTCTTTGGGTTTAAAAGTAGAGACTGAATTAAGAAAATTTTATATCTTCGAGCTTCAAGCTCAGTTAAATTGTGACATCACAGATGTCTGGGAATGTTATTTTGTCTCATTAGTCATTCGTGTCACAGCTATGTTGTGAATTTTTATGTGACTTCACTCCATTAACTGCCAAAGTAACTGGCCTTCAATTAATAGAGTTGAGAATTTCGATTTTTTTGTGCAAAGGATCTATCTCTGTAAAGAGCTAGCAGCATAATTATATGTTACTTTCTTGAGAACCAGTGTATTTAGAGAATGGTAAGTTATGTTATTTTCTTGAGAATGGTGTATTCAGAGAATGGTAAGTTTACTCTTTATCTTGATTTAAATGGTTTCATTGCATTTTATCGTAAATCATATCGGGGAGGAAAGGAGGGAATCCACCTGATGCAGTTGAAATACATTTTTGAAATTCGTAAGAGGGGCCAACTCAAATTTGAGCCAGAGTCTCAAGCTAAATTGTTATCCTCTCAAGTGTGATGTGTGGAGCAACATTCTTTATATGCTTGTATGTTTTTCAAAGTAATGTCTCATGTTAGGTTGGATCCATCAGTTCGAACAATGATTAATAAACAAGTAGTTTGGAATCCATCACATGATTATCCAGGGACGTGGTCTGGAGGGTGATTGACTAAAAAAAGGAGAAGATTGAGATCACAACTTCTGGCTGAGGGAGAGGCGGAGGTTCTACTAAGTGCGACAAAGGCAAATTGGTTTGAAACGCAAAGCTAAAATATAGCTGAGACAACAGAGAGCTCGCAGCTACTCAAAAGAATTGTTGGCACTCAAGAATCGGATGGATAATCGCAAAGGGATAATTACTCCAACTATGAAGCTTTTCTAATGCAGTGACGGTGGTATCTCGCATTATCCAGCTGAAAACTCCTCGGATAGTTACCATGATTCTGAGAGTAATACAATCATATAGTGAGGAGAAAATCCTGATGAGATGTCAATGCGATTGATATCTCTTCTGGCATATTGTGGGGCTCAAAATTCCTAAAGCTGTTGAGCATATTGAGATGGTTACTTTTCATATGGTTCTGTCTTTTTATGGTTGTAATTTGCTTGATCTAAGATTTCGAGCTTTCATTGGTCCTTTGGTACTATGGGAGAGCGAATATCCTTTGCATCTGTCAAAAGCTCTTTGTTACTGTTATTTGAGCATATTCACCTCTCTCAATTTTAATCACTGTTTTGTAGGATGTTCCATGTGGAAAATAGTTGGTTAAAAAATCTTTTAGGCTCGTCTTTAGAGTCTTTGTTATGGAGCGAGTATAGACATCTGGAGATGTATTAATTTTTGAGATGTGCCGTATTCTTTCACGATTTTTTCTATCTCGTGCAGGTGGTGATGATACAACAGACTATGGTATTTCTTCGATGTGTGTAACTACAAAGCATGGCAAAGATCTACTGGAGGTTGAGGATATTTTTCGACATGATTTATCGAATTAAATGTAAATTTTTTCTCATGCTTGTTATATCATGATGTGGAAATTTCATGTTCTGATTTTTCGTTAGTGTGTATTCTAAGACTTCTGATTTGTCACTCAAATATAAATCTATTAACCAATATGTTTGCCAAATGATGTGGCTTATTTTAGATGAATTGATAATTTGACAGATCACAGATATGGGGTTTACATAAATGATATATATCATAAAAACAGATAGGAAATCAACAAATGAAGAGGATAAAATTTGGCAGGGAGACAACTTAGAGGCTTGACTTATCTCTCAAACCAACATTCATGCTCCTAGTCAATCTCCAAAGACCTTGAGTTCTCCAATTAGACGGCCTCGAGTTGGGGCCCTCCACAAGGGTTGTATGGATGGTTGAGCCATCTTTAATCCATGCTTTTCATGGACCCTAGTAATCAGGTTTGGGCTGTCCCTATTAGCAGTTAGGAACAGCTTTTTAATGGTGAGCATACAGCTGACGGGTCGGCAAATGGGATTTGAGCCATCGCTGTGAGTTTTTTTGGACGGGAAAATTACCTTAAGGTAAAGGATGGGTTCAGCTGTCCCTGTTTTCTCTACGCTTTTTTTTTTTTAATTATAAATTCTTTTTTTGTGATACTGTAAAATTGCATATGTTTAGAACAGAGGGACGGATTGTAAGATTTCATTTTTCTGCGCCAATTGTTGCTGACAGCGGTCCATGTGATGATATTTTGGTTTTTCTATTAAAAATAAACGGGAGGTAGAATTGTGGCAGGTGTCGATTTCCAGTCAATTGCCTTAGGCCTTGTCATTTCACTTTCTCCAACCAACAACCC